>JAQFXU010000913.1:0-37801 GCA_034693705.1 Spatulosminthurus flaviceps
CAAAAGGCGCTATAATTTAGTTTTTCCCATAACGTTACGAAAATTATAGCGCCTTTTGGACTTTACCCGACGATATAGCCCTCCTCCTACTCTGCATCCCCCTTCTTGTGTTCAGAAATATTTTTACCTCCGCAAATAAACCATAATTCCATGCATTCAAATTACCAAGTGGTACATATGTATATAAGTTATTTTATATACATAGCAATGTATGCATGGACAAATATAAATAAAGAGCAAGCTCAGGAAAATTCCAAAATCCATACACATTGTCTCTCTATACATTTACTATTGAGCAACAAATTCCAAGTACAAGCCGAAAACTTTTCTCAAAGAACAAACCCTTTTTATTCCTCGAGTATACAGAAACACGAAGAGAAGAAGTACAGTGTGCATAAAGGTGATTTCGGTGAATGAGTAAAAAATGCAAGAGGCAATGGCGGGTTAAAAACTATCCCCCGTTCTCTCTCTCTCTCTGACTCTCTCTACACGCACAAAAATATGCACACACGCTCCTATATTTCTTCTGAAGTAAAAACTATACTTTGTAATCGTCATCGACTTAGTACATAGTTTATACATATCATGTTATGCAGAACAGCCTGACATATTGTGTGTACCCACCTAATCGTAACACAGCGCACTCCTCCATGGTAATGGTATAAGCTCGTATAACTACTAACGTGAGAAGAGGGCCTAGATAACATTGTGCTTGTAAGTACACGGGAAAACTGCGTCGCAAAATGCTGGCAAAGCCTCATGTGCTCTGCCCTCATCAATGATTAGGTAACTTATATGTATACATTGAGTAATGGGAAGGGATTCAGACTCAACTTATTATCTTCTAGTTCTGTAGCATTGAGTAGTAGTAGTACCAAGGAACCCAATGCATACAACCCTCATAATAATCATTTCCACATGGTAAATTGCACGATATTTTCAAGGAATAAAGTATATGTTGTATTATAATCATAAATAAATACAGGAGTGCAAAAGGAGTCAAAAGGGGAAGAGAATTACATAGTCAATGCATAAAATTTCACATATACACACTAAAAACCTTCTTTTTATCTATACTTTCCCAAAATATGGAGCTTCAAAACAAAGGTTTTTTTCAAAAAAATAATAGCTTTACTAACACTTTTTCTCTCTTTTGCACTCACTATGTATAAATAAGATGCCGTAGAGGTATAGAACAATATACAATAACCACCACCGTGTGGTGCTCACATTTATTAAGACTAAAGTCACATTTTTTTGTAAACAATAGGCGGAATTGCTACAGAGATGGAAGGAAACCTGATGTTACCCCAGTCTATCTCTCTCTCAGTCAGTTACACTATACACATATACACACACCTAAGTTTCGTCAATGTCTCCGAAAAGTTACTTTACTATCTTATGTCATACATTTATTAGAAGTAACGTCAATGTTACAATAATACGTTCCGAACATATAAGTTAATACCTTCCCATAATCATTCCTATTAAATCCCTATAGAAACAAGAGGTAAGAATATTATTATCTCCCAGCTGTATCTCCTATCTTTAGAAAACGACACATACATATATACATACATACACAGCAACAGCCTACACAAAGTAATTATGTACATAAAACTTGTGCACACAAAAAGCCTTGTTACGTCCAAAAACCTATCATTTATGCACATCCTTTAAAAACAACCTATGTCATATATATAAAAAGAAGGTAGAGAGAGAAGAGAAGAGAGAGAGAGTGCACTGAAGTTTGTTCCTTGGGACTATCAAGCTGTTGTTAGAGATATTAGGAAATGTGTATGTGTGTGTGTGCTGTGTGCACTCCTGCGAGTGAGAGAGAGATAAAAGTGGGTCTAAATGCATGTGAGCAATAACAAGTACTTAGAACTGATATTTTCCTCCATGCAACGTACATTTAGTTCTCTATGTATACATAATATAGATGTACACATGCTGTGTAAAGTATCCATGGTTCTATACATGTATAGTGAGTGTTTTTCAACCAACTTTTTACATATACAGGGTCCGCTCTCTATATGCAATATACATGTACATATCGAGTCGAGAGAAAGGACTTTTATATTGTGAGAGAGTTGCTCCTGGCTGCTTTATCATCATCAGCGGAGAGTGAGGGATTCAATGGTCAATAATGCCTTGAACATTCCCCATATAACAAGAGCTAGCAACCAGCAGGAGCAGTACGAATGGTAGAAGAGAGAAGCAATGGTAACATGTATGTACATAAATAAGCAGCAGAGCTGATACTTTAGAGCTCTACAACACCCGCCTCCTATCCTAAAACATGAGAGTACATATACAAATACGTACATAATACATATTTCACTCTCAAGTATAAGCAGAGAGACGGACATACATATTGAAAGATGTGTATGTACATATATGAAGATGCATAAGGGTAGTGATACGTGAAGGGTAGTGGTAGTGTATGTATATTACATGTGTTGGAATGGTAGAGATAAAGCTTTTTCTGAGAGAGAGAGACGGGACGCTCCTCTTTATATGCCAATGTAATAAATGGAAGCGAAGGACTGGAAGAGAGAGAGAGAGAGAGAGCGAGAGAACGAGAGCCGTATGTTCTATCGACCCGTAGGCAAAGGCAAAAGAACGAACCTTTTCTTCTCTCCTGGCTAAAGCTGCGGGAATGGGGCGAGGAGACTATACATAAGCGAAGGAGAGAGAGGAGCTTTGGAGTTGGCAATGCTTTGGAATGGCTCTGAAGCTCATCACCAGGCCTAGATAGCCGAGCAACGGAGCAGACCTTCTTTTCAAAGCCACTTTTCATGCCTTCGGTTGGGATTGACAGGAGTTGAGGAGACTCTGTCTCTTCCTCCCGCCAAGTCCTCCGCCATTCCGCCGCTAATTGAATTTTACCCGCTGTCCAGCATTCTAAATAAGCAATATTCATCGACATACCGGAGTCATTGGGCTGACGTCACAGGCCTAACTGCCCGATCAACCACTTCTCTTCCAAGCCTCTGTGTACGCTGTAACTGTACTGTTCAAGTAGAAGAGTGTAGAGAGAGAAGAAGAAGGAACGAACCTACGAACCTACTACGAATAACGCATTTATGAGGCAAGAGCAAAAGCTCTCCTTGTCTTATTTTCTTCAGTCCATATATTCCTCTCCTATGTTATATTTTCATGTATATTTATGGTTAAAGCTATTAGTTCCATAATGTAAAAATGTTAAGGTATATTTTTGTAAAAAAAAATTAACTTCATATCTAAGAGAGAGAGAGAGGAGTAACTTTCATTTCCACATACTAAAGGGCTTCTGGCCGGCTTATCTAAAATTAGCATAATCATGAAAGGATGTAAAGAAGGGATGATTAAGTCCGTCCTTTCCCGCCGTAACTGCACTTTTGCAAATATCTATGGGAAGTTTCTTGTATTGAAACCGCCTTTTTTGCATCGATACATCCCGTTTGTTCGGAAAGGTAGGGTACCTTCCGACTCCCGCCCTTATAGCTCTTTTTCATAAAAACATATAATATGCTATTAGCCTGGTTTCAGTTGCATTACGTAATGTGCAATTATTACACTATACACGTTCTTCAATAATGAATGAGAAGAGAGAGAGAGACGTCATTTTCACTGAACCAGTTTATATGCGACGTTAATGAAGTCATGAAATGAAATGCAATGAAAGGTATAATGTAATGTCATGTCACGAGTCCATAAACTAAATGAGCTGCTGTGCAGCAGCAGCATCTTCTTAAACACTGAGCTCCTTCTCCTTAAAATATTACTTTTGCTAAATTGTGTATGCCTTAATATGTCTAAAGTTTGATGTACTAGATTAATGAAAGTTACTTAAAATATAAAACATAAACTATAAAAAGATACATATAATATTGAAAATTCTTACCCCAATATCTGGAGGAGGTGCATAATTGTTGGAAGGAGAGGAGCCCTGAGGTCGATGAGACGGAGAGGAGGAGGGGGGAGCCCCTCGATCCGAACTACTATTACTACCCGTACTGTTCGACAGTCCAGGAGGAGGTTGAGGATGCCCTTGAGATTGTTGTTGAGAAGAGGAGCGGGAGGACTGCTGTTGCTGTTGCTGTGAGGGTGAAGGGGGGTTACCCCCATGATTTATCTGTTGTGATCCTCCTTGTTGCTGCTGGGCTAACGAAGGTGAGGGTGGTGGGGGCGGGGTGGACTTTGGCGGGTGACTATGTGACCCATCTGGTACGGAACTACTACTATTCGGTCCAGGAGGAGCAAGGCCAGATCCGGAAGAGTCCCCCGACATTCCCTGCAGTAAACAAAAACAACAAATTTTCATTGTAGTTATGTTGTTGCAATTTCGAAAATACATAATTAATGGAAAATATTTTTCCTATCTTTCCTTCATAACCCAAGATTTCTCTTAAACCAAAGATCCTTCCAAGCATTTTCAAGTAATATTTCTCATATTTTAAAAGCTTACATTAAAATTTCAAGTCCTCATTTCATGACCCAGCTTTGATACAAGGGAAATCGTTATACATTATTAAGGTAAAACAAAGAGCAAAGTATTATTCCTTTTCAACTCCTTCGAAAAAACTTAACGAAGTAAATAGTTCACAGCAACAAAATCCGTGCACAAAATTCCCCCACTGTATAAAGGTCATATTATATTTCCGCTAAATACGCAACTCTGTGCCCCATTCTTCTGAAACCCATGCTTATTATTTCCAAAGGTCAATTGGTTTCAACCACTACTAATCAGTTTATTGACTCTGACTTTGAATCAACATGAATAAAATATGTGGCTTTCCATAGATACATGTACACACCCATATATATACATAAGTTCCCACAAATGAAAACAACAAGCAGTATAGCAGATACTCATAAACTACAATACTATAATTAACAACTTTAACGGCACTATGGGAGAGAGAATTGGAGGCAATCGATGCACATTCTTACATAATGACATTGTCCCCTCACATGCGTCAACTCTTACATTATAATACATTTCGTGTAAAATAGTAAACACAAAGTATGCATGTAATCATAGACAGACACTTCCACACTTTAAACACTTACATCCATCTAAAAGTAATGTACATAGCAGGCATATGAAATTGCAAAAGGAATTGCCGGTTGATGAGCACGTGCTTTTATATGCACTAAAAGCCCTCAAGCCTCTCACTTTCGGCAGCATTGCCCTACTTTTCCCAACTCACATATTTGCTTAAATCTATAGATTCTCCATATGCATAAAAAAAGAGCCTAACCCCCTCATCCTATGACGTCACACACGGCAAAATTCCGAGTGAGTGAGCTTCTCTCCTGCAAGTGCATAATTAGCCGGCACGATCATCATATACCTAAACAAGCATAATCTATCCATACCTATCTATGTACATAGTTACCTCATCTGGATATAAAAGATACAAATCATATGGAGTCAAAACCACCACCTCCTTTACAATCAAGTTTTATAAAAATAGTGAGAGGCAGGAAATAGGAGAGAGAGAGAGAGTTTAATTGGCAAGGTCGTTGGTTCACATTTTTCTTGCTTATTTACACACTCGCATCATTCCATGATCATATTATGTATATTTATGGAGACATACGTATATAGATATAGCACAGATTCACATCAGTTTTACAATAACAACTAAAAACCTTTGGCAGCAAAAATACATTACTGTCAAATCAAGCTATGGATTTCATACATACTGTATAGATACTTAAGCTGAGGGAGAAGAATATGAATGAGGTTGTTTGGATTTCATTGGGATAGGAATTGAAATGTTGATTGAGCTTTTGGATGAATACACACACACTCTCTTCAGTATCCCGCCATCACCTCCTCATTTCATTCCCCCGATGTCTCTGCGTCTCACTTAAACATAACACATTTCAAAAGAGGAAATGCAGTCTTGGAGAGAGAGAAATAAAGGGAAAGAGAGGAAGAGCTACTTAAAAGAAAAACTCATCACTTTTGACTGATCCATCTCAGTTGGGAAAGAACTCGTATCCTCACATCATCATATCCTTCCCCTACATCTTCCCGTCTCACAATCTTCATCGCATCAACATGATCATCTCTTCGTCGTCTTTTCCAGACTGCGACTGAGATAGAGAGACAGCGAGACAAAAACTCAACATGAAACCTAACCCATCATTATTATTACGTATTATCTCCATACATGCACTCGCTCCTTCCTTTAATTGTGCATACAACAACATCAAAGAAAACTAAAGATTATTAAGTAAGTAGAGGAGACTCTTTCAAAAAGCGAGAAGAGAACTTAGACTGTGTGAACCTTTTGTCCTTGCCATTACAAATGTGGCCTCATGATTTTCTCTCGTATACTACGACGAAGGAGAGAGAGAGTGGGTTTGATTTGAGTTTCTCAATGAAATGGACCAGTCCATTATGCCAATAGTTTAGGTCGGGCCGGGATGGATAAAAGCATCTTCCGCATCTATGTCTCACCCACAGACAACCTCCACATACATACACCATACATAATCGTATACGACCTACTACTAGAACTACTACTAGAAGAAGTAAACGAGAAGTAGCTATGTATATATACATAAAAAGGCTGAAAAAGTCCGTCTCCCTGGGCTCGAGTGCGTATGATGTGAGTGAGAAAAGTCCGCTCTCCGTCATGCATACAAGTTACTCTCAATTCTCCCCTCCAACCTCAAAATAGATACATATGTAAGACACAATTTATACCACAGCTACATGAACTATGGATATAGAAACAATCAGTTCAATAGAAATTACCTACAATAAAATTGTGTGTTGCGAGAAAAACCGAGGTCATGTAAAATGTGCGCACCTCAGCTCCAAATCCCATTATAAGACATTTCAACACTCACTCTAAACTATGGCAGGTTCCTTCTCTACGGATCCTTATAACATATCTATATGTACAGATACACATGAACTCCTTCCTTGTTCCTTGTATACAACATATAGAACAGCAACAATTTCCATACACTTTCTTTACACACGCACCTTTCCCTTCACACGTATACATTCTGATAGTTGGAAGTGCCTTTCATTGAGAAATCCAGAAAATTATGTGTGTGTACACATCTCTCAAATCAGATGGTCTTAAGTCTAGCTACACACAAAACTCATTAGCACGCACATTTATGCTCCTATACAGACTATTGAATATATCTAATAGGCTAATAGGGCAAACGTATCGTATAAGTTATACATGAACTTTCCCTACCAGGACTATGCACTGCACTGGATCAAAACTAAGCTATTCCCTAACATGAAATATACAATTCCAATAATGTAATGTACTTCTGACAACTTTTTTTAGCTTTCCACAATATTTTCTGGTTCAAAGACATTTTCGTTTTGTCTCGTTACTGAGGTTTCTTATCTACACAGGAACTTCAAATAGCAGCAAGCTTGTTGTTTGCTTGTAGAACCTCTAGATATAGAACTAGGATTTGCTGGGAAAAGACTTTCTCTTCATAGGAAAGGAATGTCAATTCAAGAAAAAAGCGAAAGGAAGAAAGAAAATATATACATACACAGCCTTGAGATTTGAATTTGACTGACTTTGAAACTGAAAGTGTAGATATAAATATAGTAACTGGAAAAATGTAGGGAAACAAGTCTGTACAATGAGCTGGTGGCCTTCGGGAAGTGAAAGAGGAAGGAAATCGGGAAGTAATGTCGTTCACTATTCTCGCTCTCACTTATATACATACATGGATGTATATATTAATGTCTATAAACAAGTTCATGTGTACATACGTTGATAAGCATTTCCATTCATGGATTTTTTATCGCTTCAACGAAATACTGAAATATGTACATGATAGTGTTTGGGAGCGAGAGAGAGAGAGAGAGAGAAAAGAGCGAGGATGATAGGCCGCCATGTGCTTCACCCTGATTCACTCTGAGCATAAAAAAGGTCCATAGATAAAGCAGCATGTAAGTACTTACAAGGAGGAAACCACACACACACACATACACAATACAAGGATGGCACCTTAACCTACCGCAACGTCTCTTTCTCTCTCATTCTCTGTCATCATGATTCATATTCATGGCGCGGAGAGTAGGAGAGAGAGAGAGAGAGAGAGAGAGAGAGAGAGAGAGAAAACGAAAGAGAGGAGAACCAACCGACTTTTTCCATTCTGTCCCTACATATATATAGATTTACATTCCTTTAGCATAGTGGTTAGTAGTAACATGTCAACAACATATCTATTATTACATATGTGTATACATGGTTTGGTTTCTTTTTGCACGCATTTTGACGCACTAAAAACTTACTTGGACAATTCCATGCCCTAATCACGCACGCAAGGCTCAAGGGAAATCTGCCGGTAATTTACTTACTTAGCTATACATACTCTGTATTTAATCAGTTGGGTCCAGTCCTAAGTTTAAGAGTAGTAAGAGTTTGAAAATGCTTGAAATTCATGCTATTTTCTTGGTCTTTCATTGAGGCCTTATTGAGGTGAAAAAAATTACTAAACTAATACTTACCGGAGGCATAGAGTAGTGTGAAGGCGGTTGAGAGTCCCTCATCCCTGGAGGAGCTGAATATCTTTGAGCAGGATGGGGCGGGGGGTAGTGAGGTGACTGAGGAGGAGGAGGGTACTGAGAAGGATGACCCGGAGGAGCATGATGCATCCCACCAGGTTGGTAGTACTGCCCATGTTGAGGTGGACCCGGGGGTCTGGGTGGACCCGGACCCGGCACACCAGGACCTCCAGCAGGACCCGTCTGAAACCATCAATTAATTCATCATGAAGAAGGTAGGCACAAAGTATGTGTGATTAAAGATATATAAAAATACCATCAAAAGACAAGAGAGAGCTTTTGTAAACAAAACATATCTGCCCACAGATTCAATATGCTTGTATGCATTTAGAGATATATATAGACAGATCTATGAAAAAAGGATAGGAGCCGAGTGACATTTGGAAGCAATTCATACACAACCCTGACATTGACCCTCTTTTGATTTCATTCATGCCCATTTCCCATTCAGTCGTTTCTCTCTCTCTCTCGTTCTCACTTTCCTTCCTCATCTCGTGTAAAATAATTCCAAAGAAATTCCAATCTCGGTTACGCAAGTAGATACATACATACCTACCACCAGGGATCACATGTTTGGAGTGCCGGCGGCAATGCAACTCTCAGAATAATGAGTCTGTCTGTCTACTCCGTCGCCCAACTTCGCCAATTAACGTGTACCTTTTTAGCCTTTTTACTCCTCTCTCTCTATCTCCCTCACACATACACAATCACAACCACTTCCTTCCAGATCAAACAACCGTGTAGGAGGAGGTAGGGAAGAAAAGTGCAATCTTGAATGAACTCATAAATATCAAATGCAATATCGATTTTCCTCGGACGTGTGTCTTTGTATGTGCACATGTATGTGTGTGTGTGCAGAAATCTTTTACACTACCCTATCACCAAACCATAAAAGCACATACATACAAAAGAATAGTAGATCTTCACACTTCCTATTATTACATATCTCTGCTAGACATGGAGCATGTTCAAAAAAGACGTAAGAAAAAATCCAGTTTTTTTTACTACAAAAGTCACAACCATAAACTTCTTGTCAACTTCCCTTTCCTCTATATTTTCTTTTTCCAAGAATGAGCAAACGAGAAAGTCAAAGAAAAAATCAGGAGTTGAGGCAAACAGAAAAGTTTGAAAACTTAAGATAAGCTCTGAGCTCTGTCACAGTTACAATTTTAGTACATTTCATAAGTAAATAAATACAAACGCAGTTTTTAATATAAAATAAAACATGTTTCCCAGTACATCTTCACATCTCCATATAAATCTGGCAATAAATTGTAAATCAAGTGTGTATAATCACAAGATTGGCAAAGTGGAAATAAATAACCGTCGCTAAACTGACCCGAGCAAGCAAAAAAATAAAACTTTCTCTTGACATCAGAATATTATGCTGTCCATTTTATTTTTTGTTGGCAACGCGAGAGACCTTGCAGAAAACCCATGATAAAACGAGTTGTTCAAGGATGAACTAGTGAGGAACAACTTCGACTTGGTGTAAATAAGAAAAATATCTAATACATGGCAAGTGGCCAAGGAGTCCAGGAAAGCATAGAGATACTTTTCCAAGGCGAATGCTAAGACTGTTCTTCATCTGTCCTCATACAAGTGACTGGATCTGTAATGTAGGAAAATCCAACCTTGTATTTAAGTTAAGGAGGAACGGACGTCCAATATATCCAGGAGTCGCTCAAGACTCCTCGCCATCTCCCGCAATTCCAATCATAGAAACTCATTCCTCCGGCCAATAACTCGTCCAATCATTTCTCAAATCTAGCACTCGGTCCTTATCATCATTTCATCATTCTTCCTAACTCCTCTAGTCCTTCCCAATAGATACCTCATTCCTATAGTAGTCCAACCTCCACATCCAACAATAAAGATCTGTCTATATGAATTCTTCCACCGAAAATCCACTCCTTCCTTTTTCGAATGAAAGGAAGCCTTGAGATGATCGTGCGAGGGAAAGAGAAAAAAGATACAGAACAAGCGAGAGACAGTGAGAGAACGAGAAAAAAAGAAAATGAGAGAGGAAAAAGGCGGATAATTTCGCAAAGTTGTTAGGGAGATCCCCGAGGACTCGAGGAAAAGAGGAACGGAGGTAAGGAGATGAACGAGAAAGAGACTAAGACAGAGAGAGAGAAAAGTGAGAGCAGGGAAAGTGAAGGTTACTATGCTGGAGTTAAAGTTGAGAGAGAAACAAGAGAAGAGAGTCAAGAGAGAAAGAGGAAGAAACTTCCAAAGTGTGTATCGATCACAGAGAGAGGGAAGAGAAGGCATGGGAAACTACGCTTCAACTTAACGAGAGAGAGAGAACGGGCCAAAACCAGTGAGCGAAAGAGAGAGAGAGAGGAAGAGGGAGAGAGAAAACTCGAGCCGGGTAGAATTCCATCCAATTCACTCACTCCCAACTGCCATAGAAACTAAGCCTTTTCCCAGAATTTCTCTCTCCTTCCTTTTCCCTGTCCTTCCGACCAACAGCAGCCTGTCTGCCTTCTCTCGTCTCTACGTGTATTTCTATCTTTTTCTCCGGCTGTCATGGAAAGCTCGGAGTTTTAGGGAGGAGAGACAGAGCAGCATGGGAATCCAATCCTTTCCTCTGTTTCCTCTTTCTCTTTCTCTTTCTCTCTCTCTCTCTCTCTCTCTCTTTCTCTCTCTCTCTCTCTCTCTCTTCTATTTCCTCATCCCACTCTCTTTCTCTCTTCAAAATAGAGCTCTCCGGAATCAACCTATTTTTTTTCTTTCACATCTCCCCTTTCTTTCGCTCCATTCCTTGCCATAGAAAAATTAATTCCTATTTTTTAAAACTCCAATTCTTTCCATTTCCATCCAAATACATCTTTAGCCCCGCCACATATACACGCAGACCTTTCAATTCTTCACAACCTACCAAACATTTCTTTAGACCTTTTCAACCACAAGCTTAGTAATGGAATTAACCTTCATTTTTTATGCTAACTTTGCTTTTTTTACAACTTCTACCAGAGCAGGGAAATGCCAATTTGGTTTATGTTAATAATTTTTTGAACGGAAAAAGTATTTTGGAAATACAAAAGATTCACTATTTACTCTCTGGATCTATTAGTATTTATAGACAAATCTCAGAACTTAAAAGTGGGACAACCATATGGTAGGAGTACTGCTGAGGGGGAAACGAGCATAAATTCAATGGAGCATATAGCACGTGGTTCTTCTCTTGCTAGAGAGGTGATTTTCCCTCCAAAAAAAAGACGAATGAAAATTGTAGAGCTGTGAGAACGAGACAGAAAAAGAAAGAAATGAAGAGAGCAACTATTATCATCCACATATAATGGAACCCTTATAGGAGACTTTCCTTTAGAGCTTCAAAAAAACCTGACTCGGTTTTTCATACATTACGGTGAAGTGTACGATACAACTTCCTTTAGAATACTTAAATTATGTACGTACATGCAAGGAATTTTTCGTGCACAACGGGAATATATACACAGGCAAATTACACATGTACATCCATGTTACATACTTATGAACCCTGTTTGAATAGAATACGGTGAGAAAGTTTGGTTTCCACACATTTATAAGGAATGAAATGTATGTACAAGCACAGAAGCAATACATGAAGTGTGCGTACATATTATGTAAATGTAAATACCTTTTTCCATTTATTTGGAAACTAACCCACTCTCTCTCTCTCACTTTTTTCTCAAGAGTTTCTGCAGTACTACCCAAAATGAACGCATAAAGTTGAGTGCTTTATTTTTATACTGCACTTGTCATTGCTCATAAATATGTACTCATTCCTTTGGCGTATGAAAGTATATGTACCTTTTTTTAGTAACTCAAATGTCCATATGTACATGTACATGCAAGTGTGAATGTTTACATGTACATATGAAGTCAACACACTAAGGACCTGACCCATTTAAGAAGACTTTATGTGGCATTGCTATGTAAACTGTAATAATAGACAACATTAAGTGCTATATCGTAGAATTTTAATTCACGACCTCTGACCTTTAAGCCGTTGTAGCTATTTTGACACGAAGTTGCATAATTTATGGATCAAACGTATTTTTGAGGTTGAAGACAGAGAGGAAGAACAGTTGTGTGAATAAGAAGGTACTATACATATTTGTAGTAACAGTATTAAATCCTACCCTATGTATAATTATTGGCAAGACTCCATTGGGGGAAGACTCAACGCACTGAGCACTACACACAGATACATATACAAAACGTACTAACTACCTCAAGAAGTAAATGAGTGGCCAATTTCCTCAACTCCATACACTCATACACGTGCCCCACCAAATGTCAATCACAGGTCCGTCATTACACCGCATGTTCTGCTTACATAAGCTTGTAATTGAGCACATGCACGTATATTGCGTACAGGGTTGTTCTATGGAAAAGGGATATCTGATATAGACAATGAGGCCTTTTTAAAAAAAGATGTGAGGAGTAAATTCTTGGGTGAGCAATGTGATCATGTGGGTTTGTAGAAATGTATGGACATATGTACGAGAACAAAGAACATATAGGCAGAGTGAAGAGAGAAGACTTTTTCCCCTTTAATCGGCAACTTACCATTACCCGGCATTTCCACTCCGATGACATTTACAATCAGCTGTTTCCCCACACAAACTCATACGCCACATGATACCCTATTCCCTTACTGTACTTTATATTGGATTAAGATTTTGAACGATATAGTCACTGTGTACAAGCATACGCATATCTTCGCTTTGACGCAGAAATTACTAGGCATTGGGATCTTGTGCACGAAAGGATGCAAAATCATGAATAACAATTCAGTGAGGTTGCAAAATTGAAAATGGTTGAAATTTTACGCAAACGTAGAAAAGCGGGAGGTGAACCACAAGTATTTTACCAATGATCATAACTACAAGGACTGAGGGGGCAGAGATCTAGGATTCCATAGATATGCAGGGAGGTTCGGATACTGCTTTAGTAGTTTTAATTGCTTCAGAATTAGTCACAACGGCTACCATAATTATTGATTTCTACATGCTTTTTAATAAGAGGTGCTGTGAAGAGGACCTCACAGAATTTTAATAAAAATTATGTAAGTAAGGAAATTATGCGTGCTTACAAAATTCAGATAATGAAAATATACGCAGTCTCACCTGTCTGTACATGGGTTGCTGCTGGGGCTGCTGGAGGAGATGTTGGGGTGGAGGGGGATGACCATAATTGACTGGTGGTCTGTTGGAGGGTGGCGGGGGCGGACCGCTGGGCCATCCCGAGCCGGAGTAATCAGCCTTAGAGTGAGGGGGGACGTTGTAGGATCCATGGTCGTAGGCAGTGGGTGGTGGGTAGCGGTGACCCATGACAGAAGCACCACCAGGGCCACTTCCCCCTGCACCCCCAGACGACTGTAGGAGTTGATTTAGAGTAGGAGTAGGACCGCTGGGTTGGGATATACTCTGACCCGTTATTCCCGCCCCTGGGGCAGGAGCATAGCCTGATCTCATTTGCTGTGGAGGATACTGCCCGGGGCCGGGCGGGGGCTGACCTCCACTTCCCGGGGGGCCGCCTGGAAGAGGTTTACCTATTTAATCAAGAGAACGCACGTTTCAGACAACTATAAATTGATAATTAATCTGATTTTTTCTTTTCTTGTGCTAAAATGTAATTTGGTAATTTACAATTTTAAGTTTATATCGTCTGTGATAATAATGACGAGGCATCACTGATCACAAGCATTCAATAAAATAAAGTACAAATGAAAATTTTGAAGAACTTTTTTTGGTTAGAATAATATGTAATTATAAATTGCAACTATCAATTTTTCCTTTACCCGGAAATCTCATGGGGGGTTGTTGAGGAGGGTACGGATGCTGATAGGGATGTTGGGAGGCATTCATGGAGTCGGTACTATTCAAATGTCCGTGCTGACCATGCTCATAGCCGGACCTTCCATAAGGAGGGTAACCTCCGGGATATTGATGATGTTGCGGCTGTTGTTGGTGGGGCGGGGGAGGGTAGCCATGCGGGCCACCAGGCCCTGCCTGCTGCTGTTGCCCTTCTGGGCCACTGATGCTATTTTCACTCACACTTGGCATTCCTTTATTTTGCGTGTCTGGGTGACTACTCTGGGGGCCACCGTGACTGTTCGTGTTACTATGGCTCATAGTTCGGAGATGATGATCATAGTTGGACTGGTGGTGTGCACTGTTGCTACTGTTACTGCTGTTGGTGTTATTATTAGGGACGGGTGGCTGTGCAGGGTTTGAATTAAAATTTCTGTAGGAAGGAGAGGAGTAGTCGCCATGGCTATGATTGTTATTCAGATGATTCTGTTGTTGCTGAAGATGATGGTGGGGGTGATGATGGTGGTTAGTACTCTCACTATGCCGACCCTCTTTCTCCGAAGATGACTCTTTATCCCCGATCCCGTTGGTCAGAGACCCACCAACACTATTATTGTGACTGTGCCCACTATTATTACTATTAACACTCGTATTGTTGCTGGTCACTTGTCCATGCAGTTGCTGCTGCTTCAGGCCAGACTCTAGTTTACCGTTGCCACTAGTATCACAAATCTTCGGCGTCTCCGCCTGAGCCGTGGCCATCATACTCCAAAGACGTGAACATTAAAACTGGTCAAATCTCGGTCACTCGTCTGCACCATCCCACATGGTCATGCATGCTTCGATCAACTTTTGAAATTATTACGGCACTTTTTTCTTTTTCACCTGGATCTTTTAAGTCCTGATCTCACCTTGTAAGTGATTAACGATGATTATATATAATTTTAGCAAAAGAACACGCACATTAAAACGCAACACTATCCGGATTTTCCAGGATTATCTCACCACAAACATTACAATCATGTATGGTAGAAGAACCTAATAATAAATGCGTCCCTTGGTCACTTTCCAAGCCCATATTAAGCTTACTTGTCGAAACACTCTTTTATTTTCTGAGCACTTCGTACAAACATTTCCATTTCTGGGGACACTCTGTAGAAGTAACTATTTTGTACAAAACAGCAAAGCATCAACAAACGCGATTGTTAAAACACATTTCGCTTCTTCAACGCTAAGACATTGCTAATTTGTACAACTTGATTCACTAAACAATCGTGGATTTTACTGATTTTAGAAATAGTTTGCTCCATCAATTTTGATTCAACTCTATTAAACAATGATTCCTTGAGTTGACTCTTCCAAGTTGGTCAGAAAATTCAGTAAGAAATTACAAATGAGGATCGTTATAAAGCCGAGCACCGATTCTTCGGCACATTTTATTACTTTTTGGAACTGGAAGAAATATTGACGAAGATTTCATAACTCTTGATTTGAACTTCATCCAGGAACAATTTTCTTGGCTTTCTTCATGTCAATTTATCTTTTTTTAAATTCTCAATAATATTTTCCTCCTGATTCCAACAAATGGGAGGCTCCGGTGCTCCTCAATTCGGAATTGGATGATGCTTGTGAGAGTTTGCTTCTATACGATTCCGTTCGTTACAGACTGGCTTCAACTCAAAGCTCGTCCATATAGAATGAATCTGCAAACAAACAATACACTCAACTAAGTTCTACAAATTCGAGACAAACAACTTGCACGACATTTGAGACTCCTAATTATTTTGCCCGAACAAAAAACTGAAATATACACTTGAAAGAACGAATTTCTCCTCGACTACTGAGGAACTACTGCTGTCCTCCACCGCTCGTCGCTCGCTGCAAGAGCCTCTCATCGAGATCGAGTTGAGCGTTGTTGGAAAACGCTCAATCTGTTACTCACTTTACTCAATTCCTCCTATTACACTTGATCTGGAGCCTCCAAGTCTTTCGAATATCAGTTCCAACCAGATATTCGAAAAGGCGTTTCAAAATAACGTCTACTTTCGAAATGTTCAAACTCAGTATCTCAACTGCAGTTCAACAAATCTTCTTGCGAGCAATGACAGCCGAGCAGAAAAGCGTGGAGCAGAGCAGCAGTAGTCAAGGCAGGGAAAACGGAGGTCCACTCTTTGATTTTCTCTCCTTCCAACATGGAGCTTTGGTTGTGCTAAAATAATCCAAATACTCATACTCCAAGCCTTTTCGCATTTATTCCATTAAAAAAACTCCTTTCATTAAAAATATTTACCAAACTTCAACCAACTAATTTTCGCCTACAATATTTAACTATCCTACAATCCTGCACATGGATGTCTCACCAAAAACAACCCACTACATTGCAATCCTGCGTATATCTTTAATTTCACTCCTTTCTTTCTCTCCCCATTAAAAAAGTCAAAGAGTGCATGAGATTCTCAGGCCATTCCCATGACTCAATTCTCATTATTATTGTAACAAAGACGCCGAGGAGCTAACGAATGAGAAATATCTACATCAAAATAAAAGCACAAGAAATTCTTCTAATTTCCCAAAGTTAACAGCTCTCTCTCTCTGTCTACCTCTAAAAAAGCATCTCAATCTCTAAAAGGCACCTTTCTTTTTTTCCGAAAATCCCCTCTTTTGAATAATTGTCAAAAATTACCATCCTTCCAAAATCTATACCCATCCTTTCTTCCCCTATCAACAAATTCACACAAAAAAGCCCTCTCAAATATTTCCCTTGAATGTCCAAACCCAAAATTAATTAGAGTTAAATCAAATTAAGCAAAACTCTTTCGTAAACGATGACATTAAAAATGATCATGAACTCACGTCACTGAAATTATTCCGCTTATTTAAAGTTTTTGTTTATAAACCATCATATATAGGGTCAATAGGGAGAAAAAGGACACGAAGCCTATATAAGAGTTTAATTGAACCTGATAAATTATCAATAATTACCAACTCCTGTCATTTCCCCAACAAAATTCCAATAATTACAAGGGTCATTAAATAAAACACACAATATCATATATAAAACAACCCCATGAATTCCCTTTACATCTATACAGCTACATGAATAATTTTGACACTTCTCAAGTAAACTTCAATTAAATGACAAACTATGACAGTGTGTATATGTTTATTTTGGGACCTATACAAGGAACAGACGAAAGTCACATGGGACACCATCGTCTCTCCAATTTTTCAGGTAAATACTTACTTATATTCACTCCGGGCACTGTACCAATGGTATACTCAAATACTATTAACATACCATATCCAATCTAAAAAGATAAAATGCTGACTGCTTTTTCAGTGAAATTGTACAAGTAAATATTTTTGAAGCGGATTCAGCAGTGTACAGTGTATATGTTTATAAGAACCAACTTTAAATTTTTGCACTTGGAACAATCAAACTGTTATTGTTTGTATTGAATTTTTGGGATTGTTCTTGTTTATTTCTCTACATATTATTATTGTATATACTTCACTGGAAGTTCTAATGGCAATTACATATTTAAATAGTATGTGACAAGAAAAGAATAGATTTTCCACTGCTGCCGTGAAGTTCCTCTTTCTTAGTAATATATAAATGTGTTCACTCTAAAGTCTAAACTTACTCAACATGTCTTTGGGATACTTTGGAGAATGACTCCAATGGAGAATTTTTACCTCTCCGCACAGAATTACACTGTGTACTGTGAGAGGACGGGCGAATGGAGCGACTTCTCGCAACTCAACCTATACTCACCCTGCATAGTACATGGGATGGTTCAATTTGAGTTTCCATACATGCATTTTAGGCTCTTCAGCCATAGCATTAGTACATAAGCGAGAGAGAGAGAGAGGCTTGGAGTTTTTGTGGATATATGTGAACTCCTGCTGCAATAGAATAGCCAAGGCGTTTATACTTCAACTGCACTGTGTATAGTGTATGCTATGGGCCACGGCTGTAACTCTAACGCTGCTGCTGCTGCTGTCTTGTTTTTCTCTGTGCTGTAGTCAGCACCATTGGGTTTTAGGTAGTTTCCTTTGCGCTCCTGCTACAACATATAAAACGTAAATGCTGTGAGCACTTGCTGTATAAAAGTATAAGCTTTTAGGGGTATGTAAGGAATTGGAGGTAGTGCTTGCTAGTTTTAAAGGCAGAAATGTGCTATAATATGAGCCGATGCTGAAGTAAATGGTAAAAGGAAGCAATGGTATGAAGTTGTGTGAGAGAACTGAAGGAACTAATAGTAAAGAAGGCAGGCAATGTTAAAAGGAGTAGATTGTAAAAGTTGTATGTATAAAAGAGCTCGGAAATATACTTGTAATACTTATGGAAGAAAAGGTGGTTCTGTGGCACACACACAGTGTGTGTGTGTGTGTGTGTGTTTGTGTGCATATGAAGCCTTGTGCTTCTAGGGAAAATGTATGACTCGTACATTTTTCTATATGCTTGGGTTATAGAAGATAGAGAGATTGTACGTATACAGGAGAGGAGCGATAGTTGAAATGGCAATGGTGTTTGTGGATATGAAAGAGGTTTGTTCTGTGAGGAATAGTGAGTAGGGCTATGGTATGGGATATATGTGCTGTCAGAATTTTGTGCTTAAGTGCAGGGTACATGTGATATTTGAGTGAGTATGCAGAAGGCTGGTTTAGGTTCTGTTGGTTTGCTTGGGCTGTTTTTGCTGCTGTGAAGGTGGTTCATGTGTGGAAATACACTGGGCCATTAGCATGGTGGTGCATAAGGGTAGTACTTGCTTTAGTGCTAAATCCCATGTACGTGCTCGCAAATGTACGGAACTCAAAGAGTGAGCTAGCGAGGAGATATGTGAGTGTGTATGTGTAGTAGAGATATTAGATATGTATATTGTTAGAAAAGGGAGCGATGATGAAACATGTATAGGTATACAACATTGTAAAGGCTGAACTGGTATGTGTAAAAAGTCGAGGGAGTCATGGGTATAAGAGTTTAGTTGAATTACAAGGAATATGTATGGGTTGCTGGTTGCGTTGAAGGTAGGGTTTCAGGGATATATGTACTTGAGTGTGTTGAGCCTGGGGTTGTATGTATATATGGTTGTTGTGAAGTTTTAGTTGCTGCTGCTGCTGGCACATATGTATGTGCGTGTGATGGGAAAGGAGCGGTGAACGAATGAATTCGTTTGCCATGTCAGAGGTTTTCCTTGGCTATGGCTTGCTGTGTCTTTCAAATGCGTTCCCTTCTCTCTTGGCTTGCTTTTCTTCCATTTGATTCTCTGTCCTGTGTGCTGATAAGGGGAAAAAGGAAAAAGCTCAATATTCCTGTACCCCTCCGCCTTGGACTGGTTACACCATCCACACACACAAACCCTGTTCACATAATGGAAGGAGACTAGGAGAGAGAGAGAGAATAATAATATGAATAGCGTGAGTCTGCTGCTTCTCTCTCTGGCATTGCCTATGCCCAGAGCACTATTCCAACAACATTTCCAACGAACCTTGTACTTTCAAGCTTGTTCAATAATATCTCGACTCTGACTGAGAGCATCCATCGCCACAGCAGTCTCAAACCCATCACACACGCTCTAACTCTCAAATGTCCTCATCACCTCGGGTCTCCTCAGGGTCCTCCCTGACCCGGTCCTTACTTGACAGAGGAGACCGGGTCCTCATCCCACGTCCTACCACCAGCTCCGCACGTTGAATTTTGGGAGGGAAATCAGCTTGGAAAGAAGGGACTACTTGTGCAATTAAGGTTCGAGAGCGGAGGAGAGTGGTCGGAGTGAGGCGTGACGCGTCTGAGTCATTCTTTTGAAAATGTTGGAAATGGGATGCTGTTACCCCATGCCTTTCCTTTCCACTCACTCAAGCTAGGCAGCCAGGACGAAGCCAACTCAGCCGAGCCAGCAGAAAGAGAGAGAACATTCACAGAGAGCATTCATGCTCTCACTTATTATTACTCAGAGAGCCAAAGCTATAAGCAAAAAGAGAGGACGAGGATGCATGAGTCCCAGCCTTTAAGCAATCCACTCCATTCTCCCTTGTCGTATACATAAGAGTAATACCAACCTCCATTTCTCTATATAAGCTCAGACTCTAATGCTGTACAACACTGGCTCGAGAGAGTATACAGAGGAAGAAAGAACCTATATAACTTATACATAGGAACGAACGAACGAAGAGCGGATGATAAAAACAGGACTCACTCTTTACACATAAGACTCACAGAGACAGGCACTCACATCATCCACGTTATTTCCCAATGCTTTTTCCTCCATGTTCCATCTCTCCCTTCTATACACAGCCTGGCTCTCTTTGCCTGTTCTCTCTCTCTCTCTTCGACATGATTACGTTTCCCAACATGCTCCTTGGCTCTTGTGGCAACTACACACTAAAACTCCCATGCCTAAAAACTGGTCTACTTCCACTATTTCTACAATGCATGCTATTCCTTCGATTCGTATATTTCCACAGCATTGCACCGCCGTATATTTCCAACAGAAGAGAGGCATGCCTTATTTCCAAGGCATTGCATGTGAAAAGGAGTAAAGGAGCTACGGAGAGTGAAGGAAACCTAAGGCTTTTGTGCTTCACTTGGTTTTCCGTCTCTCTCTCTCACCCTGCCAAAGTAAAGAGTAATATTCCCTCATGTCTAACGTCCCTACCACACACATTCACTCACACAGACGTATACTAATGCAGAGAGTTCTGTGCTCAAAACTACGGTCTATGTGTAAAGTATTAGAGAAGAGTGCCAGGAGCAAAGGAGAATTTTTCACACACACACACACCACTCACACACGAATATATATACACACACATGGACATAAAGCATCGAGACAGGAGTGAACACCGCCTTATTTTATTCTACCATCCAGAAACTACACACGTAAAACTTTCCTTGTTGCAACTTTACAATAGTTGTTAAAAACATTCCATTTCCCTTCAACCCTCTGTATATTTTTTCTCCCTTATTTTTTCTCTTATGCAAAAATAATTCGTCAAAAATTAAGATTTCTCTAGCCCATTAAGGGTATTACCGCCTATGCCACTATAGTGACAAGTCTTTTCTGGGCAGGGCATTTTTCTTCATGTAAGTCCAAAAACTTAAGTACTTCATCCCTGGGAAAAGGTTAGAAAAGCCGGTGGCTCTTTCCACACACATCCGCTCTCTGCGAGGAATGAGATTCTTGCAAAATGTACACATACTACGTAGGTATGGAGCATTGAAATTTTGGAGAGACACATGGAAGAAGGAGTCTCATGGCAAAATGCATATTTATCACAGTACCGGCTTTGTCTTTCCCTTTCACGCTTCAATTACTCTCCGTACATGTTCCGAGCCTTTCCATTCCTCCTTATGCACTTTTTGAGTGCATTCAATCATATATGAGGCTTGTTATGAATAGGAATGTTTATTGGAAATCCAATGTTTATTGACATGGGTCCGTATGTATACAATTTACAACTGGTACTAGCATGCCTTTTACTACGGAATTTTGCTATACTGCTTTACCCAAGCTAGAGCTTTTGTGATGTAAAGTTAAAAAATGTATGTATTTTTGTTTGGTATTAAATCTCAATGCGTGCGCTGTGTGTATGAGTGTTGTCTCATGGTAGGAATTTACATGGGTGTAGATTACTATTGCTATTTATGAATATTACGTGTGTATACTCCTGTAATGTTCGATGTAAATAATTGATGATACAAACAAAGATAACTGATTGCATTCCAAGTGCATTTACAAGACTAAATTGATCCTATGTTATCCCTCCTATCCTCTCCACACTCTCACTCCCTTCCCTTGCTCAGTCACACAGACATTTCTGCAAATGACATTTTCTTTCAATGTCACTCCTGCTCTCCTTTGACTCCACTTTATATAGACTTTGTAACACAGAGACTTTTTTAGTTCGGTCACATTTTCCCCAATACTCGAAAGTTTCCATTACTTTTCTTACTATGCACCAACTGAGAGACTTTTACCGAGAGCATGTTAGAAAGCATTTTCTGCAGGTGTTTTTTTATTGACTTGTCCCCTTTCTTCCTTGTGTGAAACTTTTAGTAAATTTTGAGTGATGTATGTATTTGTGTGAAAGGGTGGAAAAATCTACGGCATGATTTCAGATTGTTCCTTCTTGTTATATAGGGATGAAAATATTTTGCACAGATCTTCATTAATTAATTCACTGCCGATTGACCGAAGCTATGCGGGGGAAGAAGTGGACTGGAAACTTAGAAAAGGAGTTGCTACTGCTATAAAATGCAAGAATTCTGCCGGCTATATCCGTTCCTATTCCTAATGACAATACAATGAGGTTTGGAAAAGAACTCATGCAAATGTAATCTGTATAGGTAAGTTCCGTCTGCTAAAAATCTTTTGCAGAAAAACATGCTTACTGAGAAAGCTGTAGAGATCCCTTATGAGATTGTGCCGGCATTTGGACCATCTGCATTTCCGACAGGTTCTTCTTGTATGAAGAAGTCTAAAGGAAAATAGAGGGTTGTGAAACCAGTGAATGGATTGTGTTTGGGAAAGACTCAATTGTCAATAAAAGGCCGGAGCGAAGGAGTTTCAGGATGAATGTGAATATATAGAAATGCATATGGATAGGAAATATATACGTTTATACATATTATTATAAAACTGGAGACTGGAGTGGAGCAGGTTTGCAGAAAAAGTCACTTGATCCTGCTCAACATTGCCCTGCCTTATTTGTGAGAGAGAGACTATATACTATGGAAAAGAGGAGTGTGGAAAAAGTTGAGACCGCTAGAATTATTTAAATTTCCTTGGGCGCTGGATGGAGTCAAATGAAACGGCTGGTTGATTGCTTCACAATTCATTCCTGCCTGTCTTCCTTCTCACATGTTCAATTGTTCCTTCAAAAATGGAAAATGTTCAAAAATTTGCAAAAAGTGGTAAATTTATTTGGACTCTCTTAAGGTAAAACTGGCTCCAAAAATTCCTTGCCTTCGATGACAGCGTCGTATTTACAATGTAAGTCAAGTCAAAAGGAACTACTGTAGAAGAGACCTGGAAAATAATAGTAAAGGATGAGTGTGGGTGAAAAAAAAAGAATAGAAGGAAATGAGGATTTGGGGCATGCAGGGAAACAAACAATTGCCTACAGAGTAATTACTCGTTTCGGAGGGAGTTTTATATGAAGAAGATAAGGAAAAAGAGTACACATAAGGAAAATACGCGGTAAATCTTTCCACTGGTTTCTCCCATGCTTTTATCATTTCGCAGGATGCTCAAAATGCATTTGTGAAAAGACATGCAACTTCCAAGTAGTTTCCACGTAACATGTACTATAATATAACAGAGAACCATAAAAATTCACCTCCTCACAACAACTTATGGTAGATATGTAGAAGGAAAATGCAAAATGGAATTAGCTCCTTCTGCACTTTTTTCTCTCCCTCTGATGGACGTGGGCTTAATAGGAAAATACACGTTCTCTTAATATGAGTTTTGATTAGACTAGGAATGCTGTTGTTGTTGTTGGTCACAGAAGAAAGGATTCTCTTTCTGATTTTTCCCCTACAGCTTTTTCTAACTTTAATACTCTCGACTCTTTTGGGTCTCTCTCTCACTCTTTCCATATGATTATATGAGTGTCTGCTGGTTTTCAGTCCACTTCAGTTCCCTTCAGACTTTGCCCAAGTGAACATGAAAAAGTTGACTCTCTTCGTATATGGTGGCATGCAGGCACGTCCGTCCACATTCGACTTTTCTCATTTGTTTTTGTGACATATACACATTACACGTAACGTAGGTACTTGTACTACTACTACGTACACGTACATAGCAAAAGGAACGAACGAGCAAATAAATACTGCCGTCTAACTTGTTGTTGCCTAAGCTGCATTCCTTGATGGTAGGTTCAACTAGTCAGCTCAAGTCAGAAAACAAGAGTCAAGCTCATCATCATCATCTTCTCTATACCTTCACAAGCCATCCCATGTCCCATATGCTAGCTTTTTCTAACCTCCATCCAAAAATCCAAATAACTTTTATAAAAGGCAAATCCAATGTTAGTGTGGTGGACGGAATGCACAGGCAAATCAAATGTACGTAACATCTATCAAAAGGTATATAAAACCAATGTAGAGTTATATGGACGTGCAGGAGGGAAAATCCGATGTACTTTTTCTAAAGGCTTAGACAAGTCTTTATCATCCTCCTACCTTATCTTTAGTGCAAAAGAGTCCTCTTTTAACGTTATGACTGCAAAAATATACTCAGTTGTAAAATTCACGCTCGCTTAAAAATGACCACATGTATTTACTATGGCCTAGCTCCACATACTCTAAAGCTATTCAACACTGTACACTTATATTTTCAAAAGCGCCTTTTAGTTATGCTCGCTCTCTGCATAGATGTACATACAAGTTGGTTGATGTGTAAATGAAGTACAATCTCGATTGGTGTACCTGGATTTGCTTGTCTTCTTATTACCTCACCAAGTCACACATAAGCTTTTACATTTGATTCTGCATGGTTCTATCCTTTCATTTACTTCTTTACGAAAGCTGGTTCAGCAGAAGAAGGGCTGACTTTAAAAGACGGACTGTGAAAAAGGCTTTTTTCTCTCTGTCTCTCTCTACTTTATATGACAAGTGCTTTGGCGTCTCTGGTCTCTCCACTTCATCTCCTTCTTTTCTTATTTCTATATATCCTATATCTCATCATGACTTCACTCCTGAAAAAATCTCCCTGTGTTTACTCAATTCTTCTCCTCTTCGTATATAGCTCTTCTTCTTCCAATTAACTTCTATTCCTCGACTCGTACCTCAAACTTGTACTACTCCATTCGCGTATGTAGATACCTACACATTGCCTTTGCAGTATAATCACTTGTTTTCAAGACTTCCAATTGCAAAACCGGTCATATCATTTTTAACATCCCCGGCTTGATTAGCTTTTGTTTAGGCCATGGGTTCGGCTTCAGATAGCTTCACTCAACTTAGACTCTTTAGAGTGTTCAAGTGTTTTCAGGATAATGTTTTAGCGCTCAATTCACTCAAACATGTACTTTTTTATGGAACTTTTAGCTGAGACGGGAAGGTTTTACTATTGGCTCTGGGATATGGTGTAGTCAACGGAAATGTGAAGCTTTTAGAGTCATTGGGAATACAGAGCTCTGACAATTATTACTTAGTTTGCAAATACAATCCTGCCGTTGACTAGAGATTTGTCATTAGATCATCATTTGCACTTTAGTGTGTGAATCTATTTAGAGGGAGGGAAAAAAGATTGGAGAAGTTGACTCTTATTTTATAGTTGAAGGGGAAAAGCCTGCTCCTGTCAATGATTTTGTTGAAAGGAGAATGTGTGTAAATAGTTTCGTGTATTTGGAGACAACGTGATGTAATTATTGAAGGTTTATACGTTCTTTTAGGTAGTAAATAGTAAATACTTTGGTGGTAGTAGCAAGTTCCATTATGAATTGCCATGTGGAACTATTGAGTAATCTGGTACATATGTTTGATGCGTAATTATATGAGGATATAAATGCAGTGAGAGAGAGAGAGAGAGAGAGAGGAGTGAAATAAAAAAAGGAGGTAAACGCAGTAAATGCGTAAAAAAATGTAGGAAGAGGACGTTTTATCATTTACGTATGCCAGGCATGCATTCATCTCATAGAATTTTATCGTTGCGTGTATGTACATCTCTAAAGGTATAGATATATAAAAGTATACGTGAGTATATGAGGGGGAAAAGAGAGTGCATTATGCACACGGGCATTTTATGCAAACTTGACATTGATTTCTTTCACTTGAAAAAAAGCTCTATATCCATGCTTTCTCTCTCTCTCTCTCTCTTTACACTGAAATCTCCACCTTACTTCCCTTCTTCTTTCCCGCCATCAATTTTGCAACTTTGGCTTTGGTGAATTCCACTCACTTGAAATTTCCAATTTCAATTTTATTCCCGAAAAATAAAAAAACGTTCCATTCCATGGGATAGCGTTAGAGTGTGCAATGCTGAAGTGGATTTTTTTGCAAGAACATTTCTATACATATATGTAAGAAAAGGGGGAAATGTAACATACAAAGAGAGAGCTGATAGAGGATGAAGTTTGGAAAATAAAAGAAGATTTGGTTTCCAGTCCACGCGACCTCATTTCTCCAGAAAGTTTTCCCGGCTTTTTTTATTTGGCTTGTACGAAGGGCATTGCTTTATAATTACGCCCAGCTGAGTACTATGAGAGGTCGTGTCCCAACTCCCATGCTCCTTCCCTTTTTATAAACTCAGAATAAGAGACTGCTTGTTCAATGGGTGGATATGTAACTGTATGCATTTTTAATGTACATAGTAGTGTAGTTATACAGGTCTTCTATGTGGGTACAGTTTCATTTATTCAAAGATAACAAGAGCGGTAGATGCGGTAGTTTTGGGAGATGAAGGAACCGGCTAATTTCTTGAGTGTATTGCAAGTCAATACAATTTATATTGTGCTTAAACTTGTGCTTAGACCTGTTTTGTTCCTTGGAGCATGTACACATATAATTATGATTGCATATGCATTTTTTTCTTATATGATATCTTCACTTGGATAAAAACAAATCTATCATTTTACAACGTATCTGCTTAGTAATCAATTACATGTGGTTTTGTATCGCGCTGAATTTTTGTACATTAGGAGGATTGGGCTATTGGGGCACTAAAAGGTCACTTGTGCTTTCCTACATATGTACATAAAATATGCGTTTATAAATTCCTTGAGAGATTTAAATTTTTTTTACCCTTTTCCTGCACCATTGATTCTGGTTCAGGCTCCAGTGAATTTCTTTATACTCGACTCATTTCTGTAGAAAATCACACCATACGGATTACCCTTTTTACTGGAAAATTATTAACAGACTGAGAAATGTAGGAAAAAGCGCTATACGTCTTTCAAAGTTCAGTGTGAAAATATGGAATGCTTTTTGATAGTGTACAAAAGATACCAAATATCTTGGAATTCCTTGGAAAGTATGAGAAATTTCAACGTCAATTCGTCCTATAATCAGAGACTGAAAGGAACTGCCAAACAATACTCAACCTTGCAATTTAGTTAGAATAATTTCTCTCTCTCTCTCTCTTACTATCTCATGGCAACCACACATAATTGCATGTAAATTTGATACCGGCACGATCAGCATTCCAAGAGTGATTGGAGTTGGTAGAATTGTCAAAGTCGTTCTAAATTGTTCCATTGGGTTGTAAAAGCTTTGGAGCCGCAAGACATAAAATAAGGATTGAATGAATGTGCTTCCACTGATATTTTGCTACTGACCTTTCCTTTCCCTCGCTTTAGGATAGTAAAAGGGATTTTGCTCTTTGTACTACTATTTCCCCTTCCTATAATTATATAATAAACATTAGAGTAGACATGTGAGCATACCTAGGGAAAGAGAAATGTGCTTGAAAGTTTTGGCATTTGGGTGCTCTCCCTCCTCATGTTTCATTTTTGTCAGAGAATATACATAAGGCTTTGAGAATCGAGCTCATTTAGAGTTTCAGCTTTTTGCGGGAAGTGTCTTATTGAGCGGGAAGCTGGTGGATGTAGTAATGGAACAGATGTAAATATACTTGGATTATTTGGCTTACTTAGTAATTACATATTGTGTAGGAATAGCTATTTACGTCTGTATGTAATGTTCTAAGTTATGGGACATGTCATTGGAAAGTTTTGGGACGAGTGCATTCCGAGGATTCCTTCTAATATTGAGGATAGCAATGGAACTCGGCGAATGAAATCCTACGACTACGACAGAGAAAACGCTTTTCTTGTATTTATATTGCACACCATACACTACATATGTTGGAATTGGTAACATAGGGACTTACTGGAATTGATTTGCAAAACAGGAAAATGGGTCTGTATATACACACAACAGGTTGTTCCCGAAACTTTTTTTTCCTACTTTCCCATATCCTCCTTTCATCACTCCCGCGAAGCATTTATTGCCCAAATTTATTCCATAAGATTACATGAGCATACATACGCGTACGCGCGTAACCTAGTACATTACATAGGTTAGAAATCTCGCCGTTTTCCTCCAATAGTCCCTCTACCCAGCTATTTTGACTTGACATGGGAAATTCTCATTGAAATCATCGAAATAGGTAGAACGCGCTTGTACTTTGGTCATTACAATAAAAAACAGACTTTAAAATGCAAAATAATGTAAACAGTGCTATGACATTTCCTCAATATAGATAAAAATACATATGTAATTTATTTAAGTGTTAAGCGCGCTTATTACTTGGAAAGAGAGAAATCATTGTAGCATTTCAAGTAAAAACCTCATTACCACAGGTCCACACGCTTTATAGTAGAAAAGGAATAATGGGGAGAGAAAGAAAGATAAAAAAAACCTTACGCTGAGTATTGGTCTTATGGACATAAATACATACCTCAGGCTTCACACTATGCATAGGAAATTAATAGTGAGTGAGGATATTACATAAGAAAGAATTTAATTTGAGACAGTGGGAAGATCATGATCGGCCTTAGAATTGAACTTGTTTTTTTTTCAATACAAGCTCCTCATAGAATTAATAATGTAAACAAGGACCACATGGCTAGAGTGACTCTGGAATGCTTTCCGAGGGTTTGGGGAACATGTACTATCTTTAATGTATATAGGAAAGGGAATGAGCAGTAGATCTAACTTTTTCCTTTGGATAAATATATACATAAGGAAATACGTGCATGAAATTACCATAGTCTCATTCCACTTTTTTTTTACATAGAATTTCCTTAGAGCGTATATACACTTAACTAACTCTTTGAGCTTTGAAATGCAAAACAAGAACAACATCCTGGACAAAACTTCTCGCTTTAGGTGAGTAAATGGAGAATTTATAAAACCGTTTGAGGAGACGAGAGATATGAAGTGCAAGGAAATGGAATAGGTTTTAGCGAAATCCCCTCCAGCCTTTTTTCGTATCCTACAGTGCAGTGTATGTATGCTAAGTGTGCTAAAAGTTACATGGAGATTTTAGCATTCACGTTTCTATAGTAATATCTTGCAAGGCTAAGGTCATTCAGTGAGTTTTAGCATGGAGAAATTCCCATTGTAAAAATTTTTTACACTATATATTTTTAACAATGTTAAAAATCATACCGTACGTACAAAGGACGAATTAGTAAATCCGAGCCATTGCATAGGTTTTTTTCATGTTGACAGCTTTTTCTAGATAATTTAAAGGTATTTTAGAAAGTGCGTGGACGTAATTAGTAGGATTTTTCCCTGGGAGCCTGCTTCATGTTAAATGGAGGGAAATTCTGACATGTGCCTACGAAGCTATAATCAAGAGAGTTGGACATTGACATGAAGGAGAAGTAAATAACATTAGGGGAATGGGAGTATGTTGTAGATATTTTTGCATTGAGATAATTGACTGATTGGGAGTGGGAGCCGATGTTGAAGAGTGTAGGGAAAAGAGTGTAGTAGTAATTGTGAGAGAGTTTATGGATGTATGTGGAGTGGATGGGGAAAAGAAGGGTTGTTGGAGAGACGTGGTGTGGTGTTGGTATTGATTCCTGTTGATTTCCAGTCAAAGAGACAAGTTTGACTGGGAGAGGAGTATATGTATAGGGCTCCCATCCTAGCAATCGTAACACTTGCCAACAACAGCCGGGACCAAGAAACAGAACTGCCCAAATTTCACTCTACTATAGCTCTCGAGCTGTCATTAAAGATTGGATCTGGCTTGAAAATGCACTTCCTTTTTGACTTTAGAATTAATTAGAAATATATAGAGAAGAAATTCTCAGGGGAAGTCTTTATATTAATTCATTTTACATGGATGGGTCTGCTGGAGAAGATGGTGAAGGAAAAAGAGTGCAATTATCACTTCTATACGCTCATCCATTGTGTGTGTGTATTTGCAGTCGTCTATAAAGAATTATACCAACTCAAGAGTGGAATTTTAGAGACGAGTATATAATAGTGTATGTATAAGGTAGAGAATAGAGAGAGAGCAAAATTTTCAGCATAAAGGTTCTTCTTTAGTGTGTGAGAGAGAGAGGATAAAATCTTGGTACACACAAGGCTTTCGTAACTACGCGAGCATTCTCAACTCTTGGCGGATATATCAAAGGAACCCACAACTCTCGCAATCAGCAAGAGTAAAGAGGATGGAAAATTTCGATCCAAGCAAAAAAATCAAGAGGATTTTTTGCCGAGGGTGTAGCCTTTGCCATCTACAGGGATTTTTGAGGAATAAAATGTTTCTAGTTTGATTTTAAATTTTAGGGAGCAGGATGTGCTTTACCGTAAAGTTTGGAGTAGTCTTTGAAGGTGAGGTGTTTCCTGGCTTTGGTGGTATGTAATTGAGGGCTCTAGAGAGACAAGCAAGGAATACTGGAGAATTTACTGGAGAGTGGAGGAAATGTCAAAATAATTGCGTGTTATAAAATGTGCTATTTTTTTATATTGCGACGGTTTTAGGGAATTCAATGGATTTTGGAAATTCTGACTGCTTTAGGGAGCAAAGCACCTTATTGTGATGATCTTGGCAACTGCTTGTCTGTTCTGATATTAACAGCCGAAGCATCTCGAATGTTATTAATTTTAAAAGAAATTATTAAATTAAATTAAATTAAAAGGGTAAACCTTTTTTGTAGTTTAGAATATAGGAAATAAGAAGCGTTGTCAGAAGAGTAGATTTGTAGCTTCATCGTATATAGTGTATAAGTGTACAGCTAAAATTACCTCATTAAATTCCCGAGGTTCACATTTAAACATAGCTATAGGAATACCTGATCAAGACGGGTTATGGAATTTTAAAGTGCATGGACATCTGTTGGACGCAGGACATATTCCACCTTGGGACTCAATGAAGATGTCTTTATGAAAATACATTTCCATTGTATGCAGTTTACCCCCCCCCCTTTAAAAAATGTTTTAAATGTTTTCCTAAGATATATGTACGAACATATGATACCTGATGCCACATTTCTTTGCTATATCCAAAGAGACTATTTTACCCTCTCAAAAAAAGTTTTACCCCCTCAGTTTTTAATTCCTTTGTTTTAGATTTTTTTAAATCATTTTCGAGGACGACTATGGTTCGATAAAATAATCAACAAATTAGTTCCAAGGGTAAAGAAAACTAAATTTGCTTTGTTTTTGTCATTTTATGTATTTCGTTAAAAAATACAGTAGATTCTCTATATAGTGGTTCCCCTAGAACTGGTAGACTCAAACCCTCCCCAGAGATTCCCCATGTTTAAGGTATACGCTATAGTGGCAGGGTTTTTAGAAAAATCTCTATATATTGGCAGAATTTTTAAGAATTTTTTGGGTTTTAGACACGTTTTCCTCCTTTTTTGGCCAAAATTAGACTATTTTCAGACGAAAAATGATAAAATACTAAATTATACGGAATCTAAGTTTCTTTTTGACGTAAATCAACAGAATTTTGTCTAATTTTTCGGTGATGCCTTCAGATGTGGCGTGACCTTAAATCTTAGTAGGGGAAATGCATGGAGCGCTATAGTGGCATCTCTCTATAGTGGCAGAATTTCTGGGATCCCTTGGATGCCACTATATAGAGAATATACTGTACGATTAAAAAACTTCATATAAATTAATGAGACATTTTCCTAAATTACAATAGTTTGGAATATACGGGAACTCCGCATAATTTTCCTGATGGTAAAGTACAATTTTGTCTATGCTATGATATTATATGCCCTGATTTTACGCATGCTATTTTCAGGCTTTTCAAGTTTAGTATAAATCAACTTTACAGGGAAATTAGACAAATTTAAATAAATGAAGCAGTCCAAAATTTAAAACGACAAGCACACATATTGCGTGATTATATTTATATTTATTTATTTAGGGACCTCCAAAAGCCTCTACTCATGACATTGAATTTTGACATTATATTAGGATTTAACATAACAATCAATTCTTCTATAGATTTTCAATAAATAATAATTTGAGAATATTTCTTTGCTAACAGAAAAACACAAACAAGGTCGAATTCACTGTACTTATAAAGCATCGATTTTGATGAACCGCATTTTAGAGATAATATAATTTTATCGCAGTCACTTGGTTTGGCCATAATTTCTGTATTTTGGCTAGTTATATTCCTGTACCATAATCATATCAAGACTATCCCGTGGCTTTCACGGGAAATTTTGTCTAAAAAGTTTGGTTCTCAACTCGTGATCTTTTAATGAGCATTTTGACTTTGTGGTTGCCTACATATTTTGGACCAAGAAAAAATCCGTCATAATATAATGTTATGGTTGAAGGAGCTAAGATTTGTTTTTAAACAATTTCACATCCAGTCTCGACTTAATTTAATACCAATTCAAATTCATGTACAGACCGGGAAAATACAAATGGAAACCTCCAAAATCCGGTCCTTTATTTGGAAATTTGTCCTTGTAGTTCTCCTATTAAGAATAATATTTGGAGCTGTAACACTTGTATTAACCGTTGTGTGTTATCCTAACCTTTTGCATGCCTTCGATATACCATTTTTTGCCACGAACTTTGTAGGGGGAGCTTCTGCGCTGTACATTCTCTCGTCTACATTCATATTTCCTGGTAGCTCCCTCATTGATTTTACAAACTCTTCCACAAAGGGCTATTTCAAGGGTTACTATAAGGGCAGAGTGGGACGAAAGACTTTTCTAGACATGATTGCAATAATTCTACCTCTCAACACGTATTTAGTAGCGATTGGGACGGCGGTAAAATTACTTTTAAATCCACAAGCCATCTATTATTTCACTTATCCATGGTTAAAATCAAGTTGGCAAAATTTTTTCTCCTTGACACTATGCATTCTTTTGGATGTTTACATCATTACACAAGTAGTAGCTTGTCTGACATTCCTTTGTTTTTTCATTGTGATGACAATTGAAAAATTGCAGCACCAGGCCAATGAAGGAATTCGGAGGGTGAAAATTAGGTATTCAAAAAATCAAATTCTAAGTTTTTGTAATTGTTGCATTTTGGAGTATAATTTGACCTAATTTTTTTAATACAGGATGTATGGTGGCTTTGCTTGGATTCCTTCCCACAGACTCTTTACGGCAATTCAAGACTGCCGATCTATGGTCCTACATATTCAATTCTTTAATGGGATTTTTGCACACGGAATGTATTTACTCAAAGTGACGTTCATGACGACTTCAATTTCCTTCATCTCCTGTTCCATCTTATCCATACACGTTTCTGCTTTCGTGGGCCCAGCAATTTTATACATATTTTTTAGTATAGAAATAATTTTCATGTATTGCAACTTGATTGCTAAATTATTTTCGACTCCAAATTTAATAAGAAAGTATAGTCGTAGAATATTTTTGGTTAGTGAGGTACTTCGGAGAGGCGAAACTGGATTCCTAACACGTTCCGTCAAGTCTATACTTGTGCCAGGGTTTAAAATGTCGAGTTTTAGCATCGTGGAACAAGCTTCGCCCCCTACGTTTCTTATTTTTGTGACCACTACCATTGCTAAGGTTTTGATCGCTTGCAGAAAGCAATTTCATTTGTAAAATAAATTTGTTGTCGTACTTGTGTTGAAAGGGCCACCCACTCACTATATGGCAAAGTCAGTAAATTCTCAAAACTGCTGCAACAAAAATTATGTCAGTAAATGTTTAACAGGTAAATTCCTGAAACTTTTGACTCAAAAGTTTCAGAAATTTGACATGAAATGGGAGTGAGGGACCTGTGTCCTGCGTCATCAGTATATACTGACGACTGACCTTTTTTACTTTTGCCTGTCTGTTGGCGGGGTCATAGTTTTGTCCTGACCCATGTACCCTCTACATTTTTTGAAATTGTTACGAGAGTCAGCAATACTAACAGTTGTATCTTGTATCCAGACAAATTTTTACGCCCATCTCCGACCACCCGTTTTAACCGTTTCTACAATTTTGTTAGACAAATTTAAATGTGTGTCAGTTTTAAGAATTTATTGACAATAACACACTGTCAGTGATATAATAAAATAAATGTAGAAAAATAGTCCAAACAATGAAATAACTAAATAAGTAATATATGATTTTATTGTTATGAATTATGTCTGTAAGTAAACTCATAAGCATTTTATTAAAAACAATTAATTTTTTTAACAACACATATACATAATTTTTTACATGAAAAATAAAATATTATTTTACGCATCCGAGGAGACGCATCATCTTACATTTATTGTCATTAATTAATATCCATAAATATATTATACGAGTAATTTTTTTACAAAGCAAGCTGATGTTTACAAGCAATTAAAACTCTCATAATTTTCGAGGTGACAAATATAATAAAGTTAGGTGGAGATGCACGGTCTATTGTAGTAAAGCCCGATAACTTAAAACCCGGAACCAAAATTGACCTTACCATTCGCTCAATCATGGCAGTATCATTCCTGTGAAAAGTTTTGCTTACAACCCATATCCTCCTTCTGTATTTCCTGATTAGCTCTGGAGTAGCAAATGCTGTTGCAAGGAAACTTGCGAATGCTAACATTAATTCAATACTTAAGACAATACAGGACACGGATGGGACCACGAAGTCACGAGCATGGATTGAGAGAATAGAGCAGGAAATAAAGAAAACGGGACTAACAATGCAGAATACTTTGACAAAATATAAACTATGGTCGAAAATATAATTAAAGAATTGAATGCGTAAGACTAAACAGCGACATTCCTGCACTGCATTCAATAGTCGGTGGGCTGGGATCCAATAATTCCCTTTCCTACAAAAAAATTAAGATAATAATTATTATATCACATTTAAAGGCAATATTGTCACGATTATTTTTGTAATTTGAAATAAGGTTAGCGAAGTTATAACAAGGAAGTTATTATTTACCCAATCGACATCTTCTGAATCTCTTCTTTAGCTCGATATTGTAGGTTCTCAAATGTGAGGATAACGAAATACACGACCAATGCGCAGCAGGTTGATGTTAATGATGTGAGATAAAAGTCGATAAAAATGCAGATTGTTAAGGAAAAAGCATTTTGCCAACTACTTTTTAGCCAAAAATACAAGAAATAACTTACACTTGGATTTAAGCTTAATTTCACGATTTGTGCAGATGACACTAAAAAAGCATTTAAGGGAAGGGAAACTATAACCAGTTCCAGAAATGTCTTTCCACGAGTTTTTTTCTGATTGCGATAAGCATCAACTGAAGAATTCAAGAAATGTAAAACGCAACCAGGATACTTCACAAATGCTGAGAGTAAAACGTATAAAGTACCGGCACCGCCGAGGCTTACAATTACATGAAATGGGATATCAAATACGTGGAGATAGTTTGGATAGAAAAAGATCGTAACTGGAAAGATGAAAGCAGCAAATACCGCCCTTAAAAGTAAAATTCCCAAGGATAGTTGCCAAATTACAATGCGAAGTTTTGATGTTTGCATTTTAATTGTCAGGGTCTTAGTTTGTATCTGAACCGGTAGTAAATTAAGAAGAGATTGAATATGAAACAAGGTGAAACAAAATCCCAGCTCCTTTGCCGTCAGCATTGTGGGTCGATTTGTAAGATTTTACTCAAATTAACTTGCGTTTGCTGAATCAGAAACAACACGTATATATTTACAAGGAAAAATGAAATACAGGAGAAGTCAATTGCTCAAATAAGTTCGGGTGGAGCTGTCAAATCAAAATAATTTTTAGAACGGAGTGATTTTATAAAAGGACAAGTTTTAGGTCTGTAATTGAATTTTTAAGTCTACCTTACATAAAGGTCCTTTTGAAATATAATATCAAAATTCACATGGAGCGTGGATGTGCAATAACATGTGAGGTAGTGGATTTTCGGTTTTACTATGCCATGGTGTATTCTCCCTCCACATGAAAATTTAAGGGGGTGCAGAGCAGCAATATCTGTTCAACCCAGTGATATAAAAATTTTAAAAATCAATGGTGTATTGGATGCTTTGTCAATTAGGAACAAAGCTGCAGGCACGCATGCGCATAATCATGTAAAAAATAATGCAATTTATAATTCTTGTAAAAGTTGTTCTAGTACTCTCGTTTCATCGAGTTGTGACACTTTTTCAATTTGACGTCACAGTTTACTGGAGTTTTTGCTACTTACTACTGACTAAGCCGAGTAAGAATTTGAATACAGCCAATCGTTGCCAGTAAAAGCTGTGACGTGAGTAACGGCGAAGTGTCACAACGCGATGGAAGGATAGTAGTATATGATTATCATACTAAAGGATTAAATGAGAAGATCACCGTCTTCGTCATGTTCGTTGGCTTAGGTTTCTAAGTTTGCCGCAAGATGGTGCAGGCGTACATTATAGTGAAAACAAAACAGTGGACTCCAGCCATGTTATGGCTGGCTTTTTTCTAGTTTGTATCAATCAAACAAAGCTGCCGTGGTATCATTGTTTGATTATACCAGTGCTGTAGACGTTAGATGGCGTAAAAGTGAATGCCGTACACTTTTACTATACACTTTCATTTATTACTTATGTACTTACATGCATTGCAAACGCGCTCCAGGTTTGAGGCTATGACCGCTACGGGTTTCGTTTCTTCTACAAGGTACAAACATGTTGCTGATTTATATATCTATATGTTCATGAGCGTTTTAGTGCGACCCTTCAAGCACTTTTGGTAGTCAACCAATAAGTCCGAATTTCTATACATTTCTGGTACTTGACCCTTTAAATATGTAAAACAAATTGTCATGGGATTCGGACCGGGGCCACCCGGGTGCTATGAGGCAACTCTCTGGATTTTAATTTGAGCCCTTATCCGCTCTGCTATGGACGCCAGTCAATCCTTCATACAATTTGTACCACCCCCCTCTCACCTGATTCAGTGTTACCTCCTGAATCTATACCCAAGCACACGCCTTATTACGTCTTCAAACAATCTGAGGAAATAGATTTTATTGATCCAAATTAAACACAGAGCAGAAGTTCGTCCAGTTGTACAAACACATTTTGCATAATGTATTATTTATTATAGTTTTTTCATTTTGCTACGAAATTGTTTTTGTGTATGTCTTTAATTTACTTTTATTAACTTTTGAAGCAAGGAGTTATCTTATTAACTAAAAGCTTCATGCTGGATGATGATGATGATAATGATGATGATAGTGTTTGTATTCATATATGTACTGTAGCGCTTACAGGCTACTTATAAAGTATTTGTAACTTAGTTTGAGAAGGTTTCGCTTCATGATCTCCATATAATACTTTTATACAGTTGTAGCTATTAAGCTAATTTATATAATGTAATAATGACTTTATTTCATGACTCACTTAATTTAATTGTATTTCATGATTAATGTTAAGCGCCGTTAGCCAGCGCTATAGGAAGTGTGGATAGAGTACGTAAGTTAGTACTAAAGAAAAATCTTTTTCTTCTTCTTCAACTTGTGCTTCGCTTGTAGAGGCGACTGTGCGCTTCGCCAGTCACCCCTCTTCATGCTTG
>JAQFXU010000914.1:0-37801 GCA_034693705.1 Spatulosminthurus flaviceps
GAGAGAGAGAGAGAGAGAGAGAAACTTATAAACTTGGGTCTATTAACCCCAGAATAATTTGTCTACATTGTATTAGTAATTCCCTTATGTCAATTAGTAGGCACGTACATATAATAAACTTGAGATTCCATGTAAATCCAGCGCTCCATTTATTTACCCTTAATTTCTTTACAATAAATTAACATACACGTACATATTGAAAAAATTTAGCCGGAATCTCCATAAGGAGTTTCTACTACTAATATGATAAAAAAGGGATCTTTCATTTAGATTGTATAGGGAATTTCTTCCAGTTTTTCCTCTCGGATGATGATGATGATGATGATAAGCTGGAATTTTTTCTACGACGAAATTTTTATTTTCATCGTATTAGTAGTAGTAGTAGTAGTAGTAGTAGTAAATTCAAGGAATTCTCATCCCTATGTTCCCTCATGTGTTATATAGGATGAGGGTCTCAAGTAACAAGAGCGTATACTTGTTGTTCATCATTATTGCATATATAATGAAATTGAGAGTAGTATTTTCTCTTAAGACACTTCATTCCCTTCAATGGCTCAGTCAGTTTCTTTCATGTGAGCTTCAGAGCTATATATAAGGGAAGGAATTTAATGAGATTTTCCTCGTATTAATTTCCACTCTTCTGATAGAGTCTCTAGTTTTGCAAAGGATAATAAAAGATGTTGATGTGGAAACTTTTCCTTGTTTTTTCTTTACATGAAAAAATTCTAACTCCTTGACTTTTCCCTTCCGCACAATTGATTCCCTCCTTCCTTTAAACTCACTATATGATTTGACACAAGAATCTTTATTTTGCGTGTCTTATACTTCCAACCAGCTATGGAGTAAATCCTATGGGTTATAAAGCATAAGCATTTATATAGAGAGAGAACTCCTTATGGACAAGAAGTATAGGTATAATAAATTCAAGAATGTCAACTCTTAGCTTGGTTTTATGATAAATTGGTGAAAGGAAGAGAGACTGTACAATAACTGTGTATAGGCGTTTCTTATACGTGCAAGTCCAGACGGAGGAAAGGGAAGGAAATGTAAGAGGAAGGTGTTGCTATAATAAAGGGTGGACAGTTTGTATGGATAGGTCACCCGTCCGCTACATATACATAGTTCCTGATGGAGAGCGTATATGTGCAGCCGTGTGTAGGCACACCATTAGAAACTTATGTGGTGTAAGAAAAATCTATAGCCATTTAAACGTACGTAGTAAAAGTTTATAGAGGTACTTTGGAATATATGTCATCCTTGTTCTCTTGTGTAATCTCAAGTAATTTAGCCTTTCACCCCAATGAAACTGTTTACTATAGTTTTGTATAGGTTGATACGATATTGTATAAATCCGCAATGATAAATTGATGTGGAGAGAGTTGGGGAAATTTTATACAAAATATATAATGAAATTTTTTAATAGGAAACTCGTAGCGTAGCGTAGGAGTGATGAGATTGAGATTTTACGTAGTCACTAGTGTCCATGTAATGACATCAAAAGCATATTTTGTGAATTACATGGGGTTTGTGGTCTCCCGTGAAATTGGAATTCCTGCAAAAGACTAGGACTTTAATAATAATTACTCAAGTGGAATTTGAAATTTCACGTTTATTCTTCCGCTTAACCTCGCTTGTGATAAAAGGGCACTTATTGTACCTACCTGGATATAGGCAGAGCTGTAAATGTAAAATTCATCTACTTGTAATTATACAATGCTTTTTGGAGCATACTATAGTAAAAGAATGGAGAAAGAGCAAATTGTAGGAGTAGTAAGTAGGGATAAGGTAGTATGGAAATATTAATTGACTCATAGAGTTCGCCGAATTTCCTCAGCTCTACTTACCTGAATCAAGGTTTCGGGAAATAGTTTGTTTGTAAATGTCAGCATATATAAAGGATGCATGTTCTTTCCATGTACTTACTTGTGGTTTTTCGCTTCATGTTCTCATAACGGATATTGAATTAACTCAGGAAATTAGTAATAGTGGTAACACAAGGGAAGTCATTTAAAGAATTATAGTGTCGGTAATGTACCTCACTTCACACACTTTTTTACCTAAACGTATATGAGCATGCTATTTTTGGGCTGAGAAGGGCAAATTACATTTTCAATCACAGAGGCAAAACCCCTTATGAGTTCTGTATCAAAAGAAAATTAATTAATTCACTTTTCCTTTACATAATTATATAATTGTATGTTTGTAGACCTCAACAAAAACTGGGAGTTTAACCTTTAGGTTGGATTTCATTTGTTTGAAATTACAAATTTCCACGTATTTATTTCCAGTTTGAATTATTTCATTTTGACATAACATTTATGTAAGGGTGAAGTACAGTTTAATAGTACAAAATAATTTCCAATAGCTTAACTGACAGCTTTGAAAGTTATTACAAGATTTTCAAGGAAGTTGTTCTTATTTGCAGTTATGTACTTTGTGGATATATTTTTGTATATTAATACTGCAAACACGAAAAAAAAATGCAGAGTGCTCATGTACTTAAGTCTTAAGTGTGGATGAAATGTAGCTAGCAAATTATGTATATGACTGTATTTACTATAGGAGAATTCCATGTAAATTGTATAGTAAACCTGTCAAGTGACAGTCTTATGACAAAATGTTTGTGGACCAACCTTTTGACTTATAGTGTGGACATAGTATATTGAACGTGTACAGTATTGTATCTTGACATGAAAGTGACAGGAGACTTAATGAAAGCACCCATTTAGTTGATAAGTTATTTGCTTAGAATCTCTCAATAGGAATTTTTACAATATTATTATTATTATCCCCATCCTTGTTGGCACTTAATTAAAAAAGCAACAATAATTTACATATTATAGAGAAGCACGGAACTGTATAAAAGCTGTGGGTAAATAAACGTATTATGTCTTCTGTTTACTTAGGTTTTAGCAAGTCGGGAGTGCCTGAATGAAAGTGATGATTGTAGCGAGTATGAGGAGAAACACCTTATGGCAAAAGTAAGTATTCTTCATCTATGATTTCTATATTCCAATTATTTCAAAAATTATTGTTCGTATAGCGTTATTTATTTCCGTCTCCATCATAACGTTTAATTAGCAGAGGAGGTTTGTGAACTCTGATGCTTTTGTGATACTTGGGTATTTGTAAAGGAAGCTAGAAATTTCCTGGAAACCAAATTCCTGAGAAAATTTTGCTCAAATTATTTTTTACGGTTTCCTCAGATTTTCCTCTGATTGTTATAGCACAACAACCCTCATCGGTACTAGTTTGATCTCAGTTGGTGACAAAAGCCAGAACCTTATGGGAAATGGGGGACGTTATACTTTTCCCTTTGGAAATTATTTGATAATAATTGTTTTTCTATAGAGGATTTGTAGAAATCTAAATTTTCCACAACTTTTTGGTCCTTATAGAAACATATGATATATTTTATTATAATTTTCCGCAAACTATATGAGTTCAACATTCGAATTTACTCAGGAAATTTAGAAAGTTGGAGAGAAATTATTTAAACTTTAATTCAGACCATTATTTGGAGTGAAGTTGTTCAAAAAAGTAGAAGTTTCGAGATAAGTTTTCGTTACATATAAATCCAAACGTTTTTATTCCTTATGAAATACATTGGAAAATTTATATACATAATGTGTACGTAGGGGGTAGATTTCTATTTCTTTCATTGAACCTTCATTCATCAAATTGAGCATTCAGCTTTTAATAGGGATTATTATCAAAGATATAATCTTCAAAATTATTACCTTTTAATTTGTACAATACAAGTTTTTCCGAAAAATTATATGACAGCATTGCCCAGTCGTGAGGAATCACTTTGAACGCCTACCTTTCTATTCATAAAATTTCCATAAAGAGCTGTTTACAGGCTCGAACCTCCATTTATATTAAATTTTAAATTCTCCAGATTTGTACAAGGGATCAAAGTACACTGCGATAATTTGATTTAAATCAAATGTTCTATAAGTATAAGAATTTTCTATAGATTTTGTAATACAATTCTCAGAATCGTATATTTTCAAACAAATTCCTCACTCCAAAGAGGAGTGAGGATTTTTTTATCTTTCTTATGAAAAATCCGGAAACAAAAAAATTGAAACCTTAGACTTTTTCGGATTTCCAGCTTTTCACTGACTAACCTTTATTATTATATCTCAGGCTGAAAGTATGTAAAAATATCATGGAAAATATACATGCCGAGGGAACTCGTTGAACAATATAGGACTTCCAAGCTCCGCCCCTTAACATTGTGGGGGCACATAAGAGAATACAAAGAGAGTTCTAGTAGAAAAATAGAACTTCTTTCAATTCTTCACTACCGTCCAATACTGCCATACATACGTGTATATTCTAAAAAGGAACTGTATAAATCAAAGAGTTTCAAAAACTGGTATATAAGTTTTTGTTGAAAAGAAAAAAATGGTTAGGAGTTTTTAAAGGGTGATGTAGTGGATAAGAATAAGTGAAAAGATTAAAGCTATAGAGTCTTTAATAATGTGCAATCAGCATATAGAAAAAAATTGCTTGGAAAGAGAACATATTAAATGAGAGTCCTCATCCCTGGGGTTCTTTTTTCCCATGAGGAATGAAAAATCTTGTATAAAGGTTAATGTGAGGCTAAAAGGAAGCAGAGAGGTTGAAGATTTAGAAAACATAGTGAAATGGTATCCTTTTACATGAGGAAGGCTCAGCCATGTAAAAAGGGAAGTAAGTAAAAGCTTTTTCTACATGTAAAATAAGATTAAATGAAATATTCAGGTTTCCATGTCCTGATTAAAGGAAATCATAAAACCCCAATCGTATTAAGTTGGAAAATTGGACGTGACCAATAATCAAAGGATTGAAATAAAATCCTTTAGCTTTACGGAGCTATACACTGCTCCTATGCTGCTAAAAGCACTAGAATATGTATGAAACTAAACAAGGGGTGAAAATATTTTAAATGACTGTGCTTCGCTCTTGAAAGCTACTATTTGAGATCAGTTACTTGTGAGATAGGTGAGAGAATAGGGAATATAATATGTATTTGGTGACTCCAGAATAATTATCCAAAGCTCTCAAGTATCAAGAGATTGCTACAATAAAGCAAAGGGGACATATGCATATATGATGGAGTAAATTGGAACTGCAATAATTATTGGTATGAACAGGAAAATTTGGGAGGATCAAGAGATCCTTTAACCTTGGCTGAGGTTCACGCCCGACTTGTTCGAAGCCCTCCTCCAATAATGTGGACAAGAGGAAGAAATTCCGAACCATCCTTCAGTCGTATTACCTCGCACAGCTCCGTCGATGGAGACTCCGACTGCGTTTTTCAATTCCCACCGGTGACAAATCGTCTAATGAGTCCTACCCACTCCTGTCGAAGTAATCACTCCGGTCCTGCTGGAATGACCACATATAAATTTCTAGCCCCCTTCGATTATAACTCAAGAATGCGGGATAATACCATAGAAGCTGTCTCGGGGAAGTTTAATTTGTCACCACAACCTCGTCGTCGACCTGAGAACAAGGCTCGAGCATTGTCAGACCTTACCTCATGATTAAAACTTCCACCATTGTTATCCCTTGGGAAAGTTTTCAAAAGCATTATGCGGATACCAAAAGGAGATTCTAACAAATATTTTCTCTGGAAGATGAGTGCCACCATCACAACTCTCCCACCCTCAACCTCAATCATCAATTCCTCGAGACGTTTCTCAAAGTGGGCTAAGAAACGGACCTTCAACCTCCACCACTCCTCCTATCTATTTTAGGACGACTCAAATGTTATACTCAGGGCGATTTCCTCCATACCTATAAAAGGAACACCTTCCACCACCCCACCCCCCATCAATAATGGAAAGCCAGGGATTTCACACCTGTTTGCTAATAGCTCTCCGAAGGTAAGGTCAATGGGATTATTCCACGGGTGCTCCCCATATAGTTAAAATCATTTCAAAATGAAGAAGGTCCCAGAATTTCAGAAGCAAAATACATTCAGCTGCCTACGAATAAGTATTATAACGTAGATTTAGCATTACCATTAAAATTAACGGCCATTTTAGAAAATATTGACCCTCAAAGCCGCCATTTTGTCACCCCTGAATATCTTCAATGATCCACCCCACCCATCAGGATTATCTTCGGCCATAACTCTATAACTGTACTTTTACTCACGCTATAATATACTCCATTACTTTTAGTGTAAACTATACTCATGAGAAAAATCCCTATTTAGTTACAAACAAGCAAAAATATACCTTCCGACTGATTGTGAGTGCGCTATAATGAATTCATTCATCCTATGGTCTCTCCTATTTTAGTTTTAGTGAATCTCTCTTATATCTTTCCCCTGACCTATAGAATCTATTAATAAGGAATTACCAATAAGATTGGCGTAGGAAATATTTTATTGGTTTTTTAATAATAATTATATATACCCTTTTATAAGAAAGTACTCACACAGTCTCTACTTTTTCCAGCCCTCCTGTGTATACATCAAACACAATTTCCTATTCCTGCCTCTAACCAAATACTATACTGTACACAAACATACATAAGATACACACTCATATATACTCGTCATTAAATAGCGTGACATTTTTAGTACCACCGAATTCTCCGCCACCCCTCCGCAACCCTTATATTTTCTTTGAGATACTACATATAATGACTATATACATACATTTTCAGACCCCACCCCATCCCACCTATTTCTATCACTTACTGCTGCTGGAAAAATATTCCGCAAGTTTACTCCAATGAAGTATATACATAAAGACTGCCTTCCCTCTACAATATATACATACATACATATACATAGAGCATCATGTTACATTATACAAGTATACAGGTATTACTATACCTATACGTATAAAAAAAACAGCTTGCTCCAAATGGAAACAAGCTCTAATATTACATTTCTATAGTACTAAGAAATCCAACCATATATATTCTATTGGAAAATTCTATATTAAATTATACATACTACTGTGACATAAAATATATTTCTTGAAAATAGAGCCAAACCGGCAAAAAAAGCTCTGCCTGCCTTTTCCCTCAAATTAAATGCTATTTTCCAGAGTCTGTCAAAGAAATCGATAGTGAAAGAAACGTGTCGTCATATTCTTGTCAAGGTATATTATATAGTAAAAGTCACTTGAACGTATACACATACGTAGGAAAAAAGTGTAGTCTCCATGAGAAAAAGACATTTTTCAAGTGCAGAGCATAACCAAGAGGGAAGTTTTATGCATGAGAGGAAATTAGTAATGTATAAAATCCCCATATAAAGCTCTCTCTCTCTCTCTTCTAGTAACCCCAGTCTATACAATAGTACACCTCAAGCGTAAAGCTTACTCTCACCTTGTTTTTTAAATAGACAAGCAACATATGAATATTCCATTATTCCACTCAAGTTAAGTAACAATCATAAAAGTGTCACCTGCTAAAATGTCAAATGTCCTGTTGCTGACGTCCAAATAAAACACACGGGGGAAATTCCATAAGGGGAGACACATATTTTCCCTCAAACTGTCCCTCTCCATTTAAATTGAACCCCACGCAAAAACTATCACCGTACAAAAAAATCCACTCTGTAGATACATACTTGTTCAATTAATGAAATTATATCCCATTGTGAAGTCAAACATTCAAAATGCCAGTGGAGTGGAGAAATAAGAGAGAGACAAACATAATACTCCTGCCCCATCATTTTTCTAATGAGCTTCTTTTTCTTTCCCTTGCAAACTATGTATGTACATAGTTGGCTAGTATTCTTTGGCTATAAAAATACATAATATTTATATCTGGAAAATACATCGATCCATGGGAAATTCTGTAAAAAGGCCAATGTTTTACCTTCCTCAATTCATTTTCTCCACTAAATTACCTTGCTTTTCCTTTTATTTGACTTTTCCTCCTTTAAAAGAAAAGTCTCCTGTTTACCCAGAGAAAGTCAGAGGTCCATTCAATTTTTAACGTCGTCGTCACAAAGTAAAGGGAAATAATTGAATTCTAAGTACTATATATATACATATATTAGGTTAAAGTAGCATAACATGGAATTGTGCATGGATAGTGCCTAATTTCCCTTTATTGGCAGTTTGAGCCCACAAATATTTAATGGCAACATTCTTTCTCCCATATTCACTAGAGCTTTTTCTGAGCAAATAACAATAGGTGAACGTTATATAATAATATACAGGGAAGAAAAATAAGGTTTTGAAATGACTGAGGAATCACCAGAAATTCTCATTATTAAATATCAGGGAGAGTATAAGAGAGGAGGAGGATGGCATTTGATCTGGAGATTGTAGAGAGAGAGATGGGATTTCAGTATGAATTATTTTAGTATAATTTAAACATGCTTAAAGAAACGAAAGAAATTCATTTGCCTTAAGATAAAGAGCTAAATTTGATTTTAAAATCTACTCATCTGAAAATAGTAAAAATCATACATTTTTTAAGAAAACCATTCCTTTGTGGTTTTTATGGGAACCTTAAAAGGTGAAATGTCTGGGGAAACTAAAAATAGAATGTTAATTAATTCCAAGGTTTTGAACCGACGCACGCGACACATGCCACTGGATTTAAGAATATATAGAATAGATAGCTAGAAGAGAATAAGAGTAAATTCTTACAACTTGTTGAGAATAGTTCAGGTACATAAATCTAGCTCAATGGGAACTTTGGAGCAAGACACAATGAAAGGGATGCTAAATAGTAAACAGTAAACGGAGACGACAAAACCTTCTTAAATACAAACTGTCTCTTTAGCTTGAACTGTTTGAAGTGTTAGGAATTTAACACAACAGTTTTAATTACAATGAATTCAGAAGAAATCCTTAGTTTTGTGCCCATGCTACAACAACATTAAGTTGAAGTTGAGACAAATACAATAATTCCAGTAGATACAGAGACAGTCAGACAGACAGACATGAAGAGAGGTAGGAGGAAACAAGGATTTCAACTTAAGGTGAAGCAAAGTTGTGTGAAAGTTTACAGGCTTTAAATGTTATTTCCAAGGGATTGACTCATGATTTTCTCTCATGTTTCCTGTGTGAAAATGTCAAAATTAATTGTTCTTGTACATTTTGTCCCAACTTCGTGACAAGCTCCAAATCGAAAATCTGCATTGAGAGTATGAATTAACTTAAGACTAGAGATCAGAAATAGTTGTTTATACTGCGTCAAGCTTTTAAATACCTCCATTAAATTACTTTAACCTCATAATATTTGCTTAAAATTTGATCTGTTGAAAATATGTACATCCAGTTCGAATAATAATTTGTAGGCAAGACTGAAAGTATTCCCTTTCCACCTGAATAATATGTATGCTCGTTCGGGTAAATTAAAAAGAATATTTCTTTCTTCAAATTATCTTCCCACATATACAATGTAGTTCAGAGACGTACAAGCTATAAAGTACTTCTCAAGTCTAGATTCTTTGCTACAAAAATTAATCCTGTAAAAAGTACATTATCTCAGTTTTAGTTGGAAAGCTATCGGTGGGAAAAGTTGTAAAATTAAATTACTGGGTAGACGTCGGACTTGTTACAATACAACGATGGACTTTTGGTGTAGTTTAGAAACTTGGGAAAAAATGAAAAGGGATAGTAAGTAGCAAAAGAAGGGGAAATTTAATTTCGTCAAGGTAATGAAAAAACACCTAGTGAAATGTAGCTTGGAAAAGGGTGGAAATGTCAGGAGGAAATGGTCTCATTGGAACAATTTCAACGATATAATTATTAGAGTTTGTATAGATAGGGAAAATGAGAAGAAGAGACAGAGGTAGAGGATTTCTTGTTGGAGGTCGAGGGAGTCGCAGACGGAGTTTCAATTTTATTACAGGGATTATAGCACCTCGTTTGAGCAACGTTGAGTAAACTTTCACTCTTTACTTTCTCTCCTTCCTTGCCTATCCACATGCCTGCATAAGCTTGACCATATGGTCTGTGTAATTTTACGCATATGCTTCATTCTGGCTTGTATTCTGTTTCGGCCTATCCCATACCAGCAGTGTTATATATAGCCAAAGAGCTGCCGAAGGAATCTATTATTTGTACGTTCACGCACAGTCCTAACTTCCTAACTTCCAATATCTATAGAGCCAATTTGCTATGGATGCATACTTATAGGCTGGTGATTAATTACTGGAATCATCGTTTTCAGCGAAACTTCACGGAAAAGTAAATTTGTGGAAATATATAAACTCAAACTTTACCAATTTCCAAAGACAAATAATTTTCAAAAGCAGGAGGATTTGCAATTGGCAGAAGTTTCCAGATGGCTGTGGTGAAAGTCTGGGATGATGGATTCATTCAAATTTACTAATTTATTGTATGGCTCGCTTCCTTATATATATATTTCCTCCTCTGTGTAAAATAATAATTTTATTATTTTTTTTAGCAGGTATGCATAATAATAACGAAATCAATATGTATATTTCGTATTTCAAATTGATTAGTAATTATTATTATTATTATTACATTTGCGTCTTATTCTCTATCCTATTTTATTGAAATATTCACTTTCTCTTAAAACTCACCCACCCAATAAAATTTCTTCCCGTTGCTGATACATTCATCGCTAAATGGTTTTAAGCGATTGATGTGATCAAATGAAACATTGGGAATTTTTTAAATTTAATTTTGACTCCCAGGATGATCCAAAATGCCATGACGAAAATTGTTGAGATCTGTAGGGAAATATGTAAATATTATAGCAATCTTTGTGCAAGAGCCTTCCTCGGGGTTCCGTATGCTTTTAAGACGAAGGCTTCTTTTTTACTAACGTAAAGTTACCTGACTTGTCGCTTTATGAGTATGTACATATGAAAAACATATGTAACTGTAACTTACGGATAAATTATTAAATGCTTGTATTTTGCCCATTCCTAAAAATTCTTCATCAATATAAAGCAAAAGGTCATTGGCCATTCAAGTACCTTCTCACATGTGCGACTGTATAGGTTTTTAGCCAATAAGATTAATTTAGAAATTTTCAGCAAATATGTCCTTAAAGCAATGAAGCTTTTCTATATTCAAACCTTTTGTCTATAAATATTGACAAGCGTCAAAATACATAAATGTAACAAAACTGGAGGAAAAAGCTTAAATTGAAGTTACTATACTTACGAATTGGAGTCAGTTTTTACAATGCAGAGAAGTATTAGAAGCAGAATAAAGCACTTTAAATTTAGCTGGGGTGGAGAGGTATTATGCGCTGAAATGCAATCGATTGTAAGATTTTCTCTTTGGTATATTCCAAATATGTATACTGCTTTAAAATTCAAACTTTCTGTAAATTCCACTTATCATGATGTGAATACACATGAGATTATCAGATAAAATATACTATGGTGGCTCCCTTAATTACAAGCAAAGTTGTAGTAGTTAATGAAATCTGTTATTGGCCTGGAAAGTAAAGCAATTCAAAAATAGGTTGGTGCTTAGCACTTGGTGCTAAGGTCACAAGTAGGGGCGAAGCTGATGGTTGCAGCCTGAGAAGATTGTTTTAATGCGCGTAATCTTCTGAATAGTTTTTAGGCTGGGAATTTATTGCAATATCTTTCAAACTTGCACTCGTTACAACAGTTTATAAGCCCCAAGCTACCCCAATATGCAGGAGTATCGGAATTAATAGGCTATTGAATAGGTCTGATTCTTTTCAGGGTGAAGGCAACAATCACCAGCTAACCATGACGTTGGGATGGGAAGCAAAATTTCCTAACAAAATAACTGAGTAAATTTCGGGAGTCTTCGTGTTAAAAGACATGAGTATAGGTAGGTACGATTATGATCAAAATAGTAAGTCTCAAATACTCCGCCCCTTAAAAAAGCTTTAAAAATGGTAGACCTTATCCCAGAGCCAGAGCAAAATAACATGTTCATTCACCCGTTAAGATAAGTAACTTATAAGTAACTTACATGTAAATTACCTAATTCATCATTTGGATTTTAATATGTACATAAGGGATCGTAAAAAAATACCAATTGTCAGCCAATCATCTGAGAACGTTGATTAAAGTTTAATGCAGAATGTGGTCTCTGCACCGATAATAAATTCCCATAATGGTTGCGTAAAATATCCAGGGTTTTAAAAATTCACTTAACAGAGTATATGCACGTGCGATGGTTACACACACGTGTAAATTGTATTTAAGTACTAAGTTCAACCCTCAATGTAAAAATTTGGAGTGTATCCAGATTTACACGTACTGCTGTTAGTTTTCATTAGCAAGAAAGTTACTCTTTTGTACAAACCTTCAACCTTTCCAACCTACAAAAATTCTGAACCTTCAGAACAAATTTGTTACTTGATGTGAGTATTTTAGGATATAAAAAAGCATTAAAAATGTAAATAATTTCGTGAATCAATACATACATGATATTGAGTTGTTATTGTGGTTTTGTGTATAAAACCAAAGTATTTGATGCATGAGATGTAAGTTCTGTTTATACATATATGCAGTAATGTTCTGTACAACGTCAAACCGTGAGTTCTTGGAACGCAGAGGTAATACAATTAATGTTATGTGTAGAAACAAGTGTCAAAAATGTAATAACATTTGTTATTCTTGGGATCGAATTTATAGTGAGTTGGATGTTTTATGTGGAGCACAATGTTAACAGATGGAATATTTTTTCCAGTAGAGTGGTACTAACTACATAACGTACAGGACATGGTACTGGAAATAAATGCACATAGGAATGTAATTTTTAGCATTCTTAAAAATAACGTGTTAAAATGTCTAAGTAAATATGTACTTGGTCAGTTAAATGCAAGAGTTCATGACACAATAAAAATTAGAGATAAGGTAGTACGTAACCGTCAAAGAAAGAACAAATGTACATGGTATTAATATAAAGTATATGCATATATATGCATTATTATAAATATTATATATTTGAAGCAACTGTGAAAAAATAACCAACCCATATAATTTTGTGATTATGACTTTTTCCTTGCTGGTCAAGGTTAGATACATAGGTTAAGCTAGCACTGGCCGAGTGCAGGAATTGAACGTTCTGACATCATTTTTGAGCCTGATGTTCAATCGATATAGACCAACCCGATAAACAGAATAGATCAAGTCTGAACGACTGTTTGTAGTAAATTAAACTCAAAGTTTATGTCTTAATGTAAGAAGTATGTAAACTCAACAAATGCCATGAAGGATGTGTCCAAGACAGTATTTAATGGTTTTTAATCTAGTTTTTGAAGTACGGGTTGTGCGATCAATTTTGCTTGGGTGTAATTTGAACACAGCAAAATACAATTGAACCAATGGAAGAAAGTTGAAATACACTTGAAACTGCATGAGGGATGTATTATGAGGTTGATTTACAGTACACAACGTACACATGTAACATTCAGAACGAAAGTATGCAACGGGTATTCTAACGAAAAGGAATAAATAACAATATTTGGAAAAATATTACTCGAATCATCATCAAGGTTCTTATTTATTTCAATTTTCATTTGAATGCATAACTATGAATTCATTTACGTACTACGAAAGTCGCTTCGCCATAGTTTACTTTCATGCGACGCTTTCATTATGATGTCAAAAAACAAGGAATTATTTTGACTGGAAATACAAACTATCCATTTCACTTCATTAAGATGCTGTTAAATAAGGTAGGTGCCCACGGAAACTTGGACGCAGGTATTTTCTACAAGGATAACTTCAGGATTATTAAACAGAAACCTATCGAGTTATCGAGTAATTCAGTGATAACTGGATTGTGACGAAAAAATGCAAGAATTACATCAGCGCAGCACCAGGCACACATAAATAAAATTTCGGCTGCTTGGATGCTTGACTCCCCACTAACCAACTAAACTTTGATTTACTGATTCACGCTCTCGAAGTAAGAACGACTATTTTTCGGGTCCGGCTTGATAGTTGGTGCATCAGGAGTCCAATTTGCAGGACAAACTGTTTTAGAAAATGTAAATTTTAAACGTGAGTACAGGATGTAGACTTTAAAAAAGTGAAATGTTTTACGAATTGAACCATACCCTCTCCATGTTCTTCCACGAACTGAAAAGCCTTAATGAGCCTTAAAGTCTCATCCACCGATCGGCCAACGGGGAGATCATTTACGGTTATCTGCCTTACAATTCCTTTAGGGTCAATGATAAACAAACCGCGCAAGGCCTGTGAGACAAATATAGAGCTTTAAAATGACCTTTCCACATTGAAGTTAAAGTAGAGTACATACTATTTGTTCAAACTCACAATTCCTGCATCCTCCACCAATACACCATAATCCCTAGAAATGGTTTTGTGGTAGTCAGCCAATAAAGGATACTTCAAACCTCCCAAACCTCCTTGCTACGCAAAAAAATAGTCTCTCACCCATGTCACAATAATACACAATAGTAGAGAAAGTGAGAAATCAATGCCAAAGAGTATTCACCTTTCTAGGCATATTGATCCAGGCAAGGTGAGAAAAGTGAGAATCAGTCGACACGCCCACAATTTCCGCGTTTATACTCTGGAAATCTTCAATTCTTTCGCTAAATGCAATAATTTCCGTGGGGCAGACAAATGTACTGTAAAATCAAACAAAATATTTTTTCATTCTTCTTGTAACACAATGCATGAAGACTCGCTTATACAATTCTGTATTACTAAACATATATGAACTACTAAACACACAATCTCAAAGGTAAACGTATCTGAGTAACTCACAAGTCAAGTGGGTAGAAAAACAAAACAAGATATTTCCCTTTGAAGTCAGCGAGCTGCAATTCCTTAAACTGTCCATCAGACACCGCTGTTGCTTTGAAATCTGGGGCAGGTTTTTGAACTTGAGCAGCAAATAGACTTGTGGCTGAAAACAATTCAATTATTTTTAACTATATACATGTCTACAGACATATAACAAACCTGCCGCAGACATCGACACTAAAAACTGACTCACACATGGAGAAAGGAGCCCTAGGAAAAACCGTTGGAGTGCACCGAGAAAGTCCTTGGCGCTGTTCAAATATTTAAAAAAACATTACATTACACCCCACCAACCCATATACACATAACAACAGGCATTTTAATATTTCGATTTACGGCGTCAATTTTACTAAAATAGTCAAACTCTCACCAGAACATTAAAAGTGCGAAATAACGACATCTCTCCAAAAATCCTTAAAAAGCACGTCCGATGATTTTTCTTAAATGACTTGTTTGCTCCAGATATGTACGTGGTCAGACACGGGGGCCAAGGTCAAGATATTGTCTCCTATACACCAAATTGCAAAAATTAATTTGAGTATTTCGAAAAACCAAATCACTGTGACAATGGATGACATTTATTAAATGTTTATATTTGATCAAAACACTGGAAGGTAAAAGTCATAATATTTCAATGATAGCGCTAGTTAAAAAAATAAAAAAATAAAAAAACTAAATAATGTTTATATTATTTGATCAAACACTCGGTAATGTCGGTATTGGTAAAAGTCATATTTCAAGGATAGCACTAGGTAAAAATAAATTAAACATGTAATTTTAATAGAATTCAGTTAATTAAAGTGGCAGAAGCTTACTTAATTAATGTTATTTCAACTATTAAATAGTAAATAAATAAATTAATAAATAAATAATTAAATAAATACCTTCCAAAAGTTGTCTGAATCCGATAACGAAAATATCGTCGCCGACAAAATAATAGTACATCCAGCTAGCAACTTTATCATTGAGCAACGATGATATACATAAAGAGCTGTGAATGTCCAGTGCTCAGCCGCTATTGAATTTATAAGTCAGGGTTTTATGTGAACATATTAAAGCGATTTTCTTCAAAACCTTTCCTCGTGACCTGCGACGTGACAAGCAAGCGACTGGACTTTTCAAAGGATGTCAGATGTCATGTATCTTTTGCTAGTACTTTAAGTACATACGTAAAACGCAGAATTAGAAAAATATCAACCCATCTTCCCTCATATCATCACCACGAATCACGATTCCATTGCGCATTGTTTTTAAAATACACAAAGAAATGGGAATATCTCTAATGATTAAAAATGGAGAAGGGATGCATTTTACCATTAATTCTTCCATGAAGTAGACGGCTAATAAAATTATCATCAGGTAATATTTTGCTACACCAATAATGGCACACCTTCCAACGAGTGTCTACTAACTTATTGTATTGCTCATTGTACATCAAATCTACACTATACACTTTTAATTATGTATTTTCGCTGCGTTTAAGACGAGCAGTGTAAATTGCGTCGGCATAAATAATTTAATATTTATTTTGCATATTAATAATAATTACTGTTGGACAGACATTACACCGTAAAAACGGCTTTGCATTTATACCGATTAAAACCGATCTGGCCCTTCGACCTAAGCCAAATACGTAACATTGGCTGTAGACTAAAAGCTGATATTTAAGATATTGCTTACCACTTATTGCAACTGGCTATGAAAAACTGCATGTCTACTTGAGCCATGTGATTGGCAAGGCGGTCATATCATCTGTATGAAATAGTGTTTAAATTCTAAAAAATATATAATTAACCTGGATTCCTGGATCTGGATTTCGTGTACCGTGAGGGGATGTGGATTTATTCGTGAAATTGTGAATGTGAACGTTGACCGGGGAGTGCGTGTGATTGAAGGGCATTCCGCGATTATTTAATAATAGTTTGAAATTGTACAACGAATATCGTTTCTTGAATTTTGTATTGTAATTTTTTTTCAGATTTGCTAAACTATAGAGTTATTTGTGTAGAGACAATAAAATATAATATACTCCACTTGAAATTTAATGATGTTGCGTTTTGACTCCCATTAAGTTTTACCCAAACGTCAATATCATTTCCAAGGTATGTTGGTTTATTGAAATTAAAACTGAAGAGAAGGCAGATGTAACGATAATTATGGAAAACAATGTTCTATAGTGTTCCATTTTTTTATTATAGCTTACCTTGTGAATTGTAAACTTTGATTTTTATCTTGGGTCATGGGCGAAAGCCTATAAGACCTCGAATAAATAAATACCAAATACCAACTTTGATTTTTATGATTTCAGGAATTTACAGGCATTACAAGGAGTTGCTAATAGTAAAACACGGCTGAAATGACGTCCCTACGATGTATGAAGAATTTAGTAAGTTTTACGGGTTATTTGCATACATTTAATTTCGTGGTAAAAAAACCAGTTTAAAAAGTCGCCAGGGGTACGAGTCGTCGTCGTCCGGATGCTCGTCTCCAGGTGGACAAAAATCACAACTAACTTTACCCCAACCGATGATAATTTTTGCTGTTGGCGACTTTTTTCTTACTGGCAACTTTGCCCCTCTTGGGGGTTCCTCTATCGACATTGTTTTTAGCGAGCTCAGTAATCTATAATCCGAGAAGGCTGTAATGAAAACTCTATTGTTTCTAGTCACAGATCATTCGTCCGTTGCAGGTCCACAGCCATTTAATTGCAAGTAAGTTGGTAAATGCTATGTAGATTTACTGAATGTGTAATTTTATAACCGAAGTTGTACCTGCAAAGAATGAGAGGAACTTGTGTCTACAAATCGCGTGCTATGTGGTTACTTCATGATTTATTTTTCGGAACCTATTTCATCTAGGTACGCGGAGTATAAAATTTTGGGTCCGGCCGACCATTTATTCCTTTCAAAAGCGGAAAGAAGCACAAGAATTTAAGAGTGTCTATCCTATTAAACCACGGCCCAGATATGAATTTTCTGATTGGTAACCATTTCAACTTTTACTGTGAGTCAAATTGAAGATGAATTATTCAGTAATGGTTGACGTATTTTATTTTCTAGGAATTACAATGCGGAGTTATACGCTTTCGGCAAACGGTTAGGAGAAAACTTTCAGGATGAATTGCTGCGAGTTGCCCTAACAGATAAATCCTATGTCCATCAGTACACTCTGAAGCAGGAAGAACTAGGCTTGCCGGTTGAAGATGACATGGCTGATAACGAGGAATTAGCTGTTAAAGGAATGGATTTTATTTCTAAGAATGTGCTTTCTATTTTGAAAGAAGAGTTCCCGGACCTCCCGAACGAAGGCATTTTGTAAGTAATTTTGTATACATTTTTGGTGCAAGTAATTTTCCGCAGTTTCAGTGAATGTTTTGTTGTTAATGCAAAGTGCCATTTCGGAAACTTTAACTTCACGACCGGCACTTGCAAAAATATGTTCGCTCCTCGGGACAACTGATCTCATCTTGTGTGCTGTAAGTACTACGACACGTTTATATGTGATTATTTGGAATGATGAGTTTTCTAACTTACTATTTATCTTGTTTGAATTTAATCTTTTTAGGATTATCCTCCTAGTGAAGTTGCGTATGACAGAGCATTTAAAGCTCTAATTGCTGCGCTAGTGAATTCCTCAGGCGAAGAAAAAGGTAGGCGATTCGTAATTGATTTCGTCCTTACGCAGCTATGCGGGAAAGATGTATTCGAACTATGGGACATACCTCTGCCGTGGACCATGCTAACGGACCTGTTAAGAAAACAAGGCAAAGAAGTGCCAGAACCAAGAATTATCGCTCAGTCAGGACCGACCACAGTCTTAGCAGCATATGTTATCGGTCTTTACGACTCTAATAAGCAACTAATAGGAAAAGGTAAGCATATTACCGGTGAACTTATTTTATACTGTTTATTTTTTCTTATGAAATAAGCATAAACAAGCATTGCAGCACGGTAAATCCAGTGCTATAAACAATCAAAGTATTCAGTACTAAACTGCAAGGAATAGCTACAATGAAATTTTCAACTTGTTTAGGAATTGGTGAGACTTTGGAAATCGCCCAAGAAATGGCGGCTAGAGATGCCCTGAAACGTATTTATGGTTTATCAAGACCAAAAAATGGTTTCGATTTCCTGTTAAAAACGGAAATTAAAAACAAAAAGCAGTCAAAAGTGAAATATATTTCGTAGTTTTATAATTTCAGTAGTAAAGAAGATATAACAATAATAATTATTATTATTATTGATTCCTCATGCAAGGACGGCATTTTGAGAATATTACTTGTACATATATTACATTATATCATACATATTGTAGTCAGAGTTTACTAATCTTAATTTTATAAAAATAAATACGGCAGTCATACTCAGATGACTTCCAGCGACATATGCATTATTAAAAAATCACGACTTATTTTCTCCTGAGCGCTTGTTATTATCACTAATATCGGCTAATAATGTTCCTTGTTTATCCTTTATTCTGACACGTCCATTAGGGTATCTTGTTTCTTGAGTACCATCACTATAAATAGTTTTCACGGTTCCATCCGGATAAATTCTTTTTTTGTAATCCGTCCCATAAATTTCCTGCTGCCCATTTGGTAGTACTACCGAGCGTTCACCTCCAGGATCGACGCGTAGAATTGTGTTATCAGCAAAAATACATTCTTCTGTGCCGGATGGATGTGCATATTTGACGCACCCGTTTGTAAATACGATTTCAACAACTCCGTTGGGATTTCTCCTTTCAACCTGACCACTATAAAGACAAATTCCATCAATAAGTCAATGTCAAAGCAAAGGTCACGGCATTGTATTGTGATGGTTAGCATTATAAAATGTCCAGTGCATCTAAAACTGTCTTAAATATGTAACTCACTTGGCAAATTCGTAGTATTCAACGCCGTTTGTGTAGCTAGTTTGCCATGTACCCGATTCCGCGTACAAATACTTGACAGTTCCATCTCGTTTTAGAATTCTAATATCTCCATTAGTGTAGTAATGCCTGTAAGAGTAAAAATGCATGTCACTGCCTGCTATGAGTTACTAAACCAACATACTTGTCGTGGTAGTGAACGTGAACATACTTCATTTCCGACAAGTTACTTGTTATAACTTTTCTTGTGCCGTTTGGATACACCGTTTCTTTATCCCCATTTGGCAGTATTTTCACAGTTCCCTGCTCGGCTTCGAGGTCATCCATACCAAATATGTTGTCGTCGATACTTTCCGCAGGCTCTATAAGCAGAGAGAACACGATTTATTTCGCCACTTTTAATTTTAGAATAAGGCAACTAGATAAAATTTTAAATTAATAAACAAGTATTTTCAACCTTTGCTGTGCTCAGATAAAGTCACTTTCGGAGGATTTTTTCTCGGCTGCATGGCATTGCTCTGGGTGACCAAAGTTTCAAGAGCACTAATTCTGTTCTCCGAAAGTTCCCGAGCAATTATCCAGTCAGAAGTGTTATTCCTTAATTCTTTACTTAATGAATCTAAACTTTTTTGCATCTTGTTTCTCATGAGTGTTTGTTGATCCTTTTTTGTTTGCAACTCGTCTTCCAATGAACGAATCTTTTCCACCATACTTGTCTGACTCTGACTCCACTTCTGACTTTTCTGCCGCAAATCCTCTTCCAAACTTTCCATCTTCTTTGTCAATGAATCTTGAATATTCTCAAGTTGTTTATCCCTCCGAGAAATTGTGCTTTGAAGGCTGTGCACTATTTGAACCATTTGATCCTTATGTGACCACCACTCCAGAGTATTTTTTTCCATTTTTTCCTCCAAATACAATATTCGAGCTTTCAAAGAATTATTTTCTTGCTGTAACAAATCAAAATCTTTCGACAAAGAAGTTTGTGATGTTCGGTGGTTAGCAGGCGAATTTTTTTCCAAGTAATTAGACTCAACGGATCCAATGTTTCTCAATAAACTATCTCGAACATAAATTCCATCTTCAGCATCGTCATCTTCCCCTTCGTCCTCATCTTCATCCTCTGATCCGAATAAACTCGAGGGCAAGGAAGACAAGTTTGATGGCCCTTCATCCATTTCAGGAAGATAATCCTGCTCGTCTCTAGCATTTCTTTCTTTTAATTTTGTTTGCAAAAACTTCGCAGCGAGCGATGACGTCGAGCAAAAACTAGCAGCAACAGCCGCCTTTTCCAACTCTTCAAACATTTTCAGCTCATCATCCTCCGTTTCCTTTCCATGACTCTGGGAACCCTCATCCCTATCATTTGCGACCACCTGCAATCTTTCATCTTCCTGCTCACCTTCATTGCTAGATCTTGACTTTCTCTTGAATTGCTTCGGAGGTTGGCCTCTATAATACCGAACAAGCCCACTCCCCTTCTTTAAAAATGGTCTCACCGACGCCTGAAAGATTCCCAACCATCAAAAAACTTTACACAGAGCATTTAACTCTAAAAATCTCACGAATGCTAACCAAACAATTAGCAACGAAAAATAATAAATACACACACATGTTACAAAATAGCAATCAAGTAAACTACCCGTGTAATGATAAAGCTACATAGGTTAACACTATATATTAAATGTTTTATCAAAATGGAAACATACCTCACCATTCCTTCCCTTACTACCTTCAGTTTGCTCAAACTCCAAGACAGGACTTTGGTGATTGTAAACAGCTGAGCATTCACCTGCTTCACCCATCTCACTTGAGTAAACAACCTCAAAATAATACTTTCCTCCACACCACTTCGCTATTACAAGGAATTTCCACCATACGATTCTATTAACACAAGATAATAATAGACGTATTTATTTACCAAAACCCTCTTCAAAAGAATTTCCCACTCATCTGAGAAAATAGCGACGGCAGATTATTTCCGGGTGGAACACAACAACTTGGCTACCACTCCGATAAAATTAATCTAAGAATATAGAAATAGATTTTTTACATCCTATTCTCTCAACAGTTCTTCTTTCTTCTTGGAGAAGCATCTTTGCCAGGGAAATCTGTCTTTACTCCATTAGCAACGCACATACACTTCACACACAAAGATATATTTAGGATGAGTCAGCCCAATCCTCCGATTCACCGAATAAACGGATCGTCGGATCGCGAATCGGGTAAGTCAAAGGAAGTAATACGCTGCAGTAACTTGACTTTATAAATTTCAGTGGGATGAAGAGTATGAAACTATGAAAAGCAAATGAGCAAAAAAAGGTAATCAGCCAAACTTTCAGATATAAAAACAGCGCCAAAACATTGTTCTTTCTGGGCGCCAAAAGTTTTGTTACATTGCCGACACCTTCAATGATAACATCGAACCAGACATTGCTTCCACTTTTTTTAGACACCACAAGTTCCAACTTCTTCAGGTTGGAGCGCGAGTGATAGCCTGCTAACAGCAACTTGTCTGTCTACCGGTGCGCGGGAGGCAAATGGTCGATGGATTTTGAAAAAGCCGCTGAAATGAAAAAGCATGCAGGACATGCTGCAAAAAGACACTGATTCACTCATGATGAGCTCAAAAATTCATTCTCACAATTCTCACATGTTACAAGGCGGTTGTGATATTCATACGGTGTTCGTGTGCATTCGGAGTTTGCATTGCATTGGTCTTCGTTAAATAGTTATTTCCATTCCATAAATCCGTGAGTTATCTGTCTCCGAGGAGGTCTGGAAGAATTGTAGGGGAAATATTACCTGGTTCTGAAAGAAATAATTTTATAATTACTTGCGGAAATGGCTGATACTGACAACACAACCCCGGCAGAGGAGAAGCCTCAAGAGGAGACAAAAGCTGAGGAGCCTGAAGCAACAAATGGGTCGGAAAAGAAGACAGAGGAGGAGTCTGGTAATGGTTCTGTGTCAGTGGAGGTGGATGAGAAATTGAAATCAAGAATTGTCGATCAGTTGGAGGTATAGATTTGAAATAATTCGATTGATTATGAAATTATAATATTTGATGAACTGGGAATTAAGGCAGATGTAGTTTAATGTGTAGAGGCTAGGTATTGAAATAAATGGGTGCATTGCCTGTATGACGCAGTAATGAGTGCATTGTAATCTGAAACGTTTCTGATAGCAAAATAAAATGTTTCTGATTGTTATAGTACTACTTTGGAGATGTGAATCTACCCAGAGATACTTTCATGAAGGGAGAAATGTCTAAGAACGATGGTTGGATTGAGATTACTACGATGTTGAAATTTAACAGACTGAAAACTCTGTTGGATGGGTGAGTTTTTGAAAAACAATGCGTTCGGTTTTTGCATGTTATGGTATTAGTTGTTGGGAAGAATCGGACCGAAGTGTACATGAATGAAGATTTATGTAGCGTAATGACGATTAGAATTGGGAATGTATTTCAGTGTTTTTGAGGAAAAGCAACATGTAGCAGCTATATTGGACTGTTTGCAGTCATCGGCATTGATTGAAGTAGACCCTACAGGAAAGAAACTTCGTAGGAGTTTAGAATTCCCAGCTCCAGAAAGCCGAGCAGAGGACAAAACTGTTTATCTTAAGAATTTCCCCAAAACTGAAACAACTTTGGATGAACTCTTAGGTAAGACCTGTCCCATTGCCTGAGAGTAAGTACTAGAGTATCATAAATAGAGTTGGTGTGATGTGGTTTGGAATTTTTGTTTTGTTTTAGAGCATTTCAAAAGTAATTATGAAGGTGTTCAAGGAGTTATCATGCGGAATTTCAACAGGAAAACCTTCGAGAAGGGTGAAATTGTTTTCAAAAGAGAGTTCAAGGGTTCTATTTTCGTGGTATTTAAAACCAAAGAGCAAGCTGAAGCATTGTTAAATCAAGAAAGCGTCAAATACAAGGGAGTAGAGGTGAGTCGATTCTATTAGTTGATTAATATTGTGTAATATGTACTACCATCTGTACGATAATGGGCATCACTTAATGAATTGGGGTGAAACTCTAGTTCGCATTTCTGTAATAGTCAAAATTAAATTGAATTTTTATGTTTCCGATTAGTTGATAAAAATGATGCAGAAGGAATACAGTGCCCAAAAGCTAGCCAAATTCCAGGCTCGTGCGGAAGCTCGTAAAAAGAAAACAGAGAAAGCAGATGACGAGGATGCATCAGCTGAAGGTGAAAATGCAATTCCTGAGCTTCCAGCAAATATATTCGTAAAAATTTTGGGCATCCCAGAAGGTCTTTCACGCGAAGATATTAAGTCCAGTTGGGCGGATTTCTTCACTAATAACAAAGACGATTATCAGGTAACTGCAATTTAATATCTAAAAAATAAACGTTTGTTTAACAAATGTTTCATATTGGAAAGAGTGAAGAGGGATTGATGGTTGCAATATTCCAAAATAATGCCTTATTTTCACACATCAACAGATTGCTTTCATCGATTTCAATCGGGGAGAGAAAGATGCGGTATTACGTTTAGACAGAGAGAATGCTGCCACTGAAGCCATCGAATTAATCTCCAAGAGTGAAAATCCTGGTAAAATTGGAATTGGTGCCGGTAATGCTGAGAAACAGTTATGCGAAGTGAAACCGTTAGAAGGTAAAGAAGAGGAAGATCATCGGGCACAGGTGTCTAAGCAGCAGCAAATGAGACTAAATCAAAGAAAACGTAATGCAAATCGGGGTGGTCGTGGCAGAGGCCGAGGTCATAAACGTCAACGACGCTACTAAACTCTAAACAAACCTTGCATTTATAGCTGTCGACAAGGGTTTTTACAAAACTTCACTATTTTGTAAATCAATATTTCAATTTCCGCCATTTATTTTATCATAACCTGTTGGGCGTAGCGGATAACTTTTTCAATTCCTGACTGTTCGTTTCTTACATATATTTAATTTGAAATCCATTTCCCATCTACCTTCCTCTATTATGTTTTTTGTTTTTCCATATACTAGTTATGTATTTAGGTGGGTTAAATTTTTAGGTTCATCTACTTGATATAGTTAGAGCCAAAGCTATAATTTATAATGTATAGCTAAAGTTATTTTCATTTGTTATCACACTTGAGTATGTAGTATACATAAAATCAATCAGGTTTAAATGTTGAATAAACCGTATCAAGCACTCGTTGCGTTGGTCTGTATCACGCTTTCGTTTTCGCTCTATTTCGCTTCTGCGATATAAATTGTTTCGTTCATCCTAATTGTGCCTGCGTGCCAACATATCTATAACATAAATGTACCTGCTACTTTTTCAGTCTCGCAACACAAGTCATAGCTTCGGAAACTTCATGATTATTTACTTCAGCAAACCATCGTGCATTAAGTACTACTGTCGTTATTCTTCCAGTTTAGAACTCCCTCAATAGCGTCTAAATTCTACATAATTATTTTATTTGCATTCATTTGCTTTTTTACCAAATGTTGGTGGTAGCCGGTAGCACGTATTTTTCTATTTCTTTGGACGGTTGTTGCAGGTGCAGGTAGCAATAATTCTCCTCTCTAAGCATCAAGCAGTGGAAAGTATTTAACAAATTAGCATACGTATACTTCCCCACGTTAATATTTAAATATATCATCCGCAGTAGCTCTATAACAATAAATAAATGACGTTAAGCCGTATGGTGCAAGCACATTCAAAGAAGCACAAAAGTATACATAAGTATACAGAAAGGTCATTCTTGTAGACTAATTCCATAGTTCTCTGTGAAGTGAAGTCCTGAACTCAACGTTTATACCAAACACAAGATTTAGAGCAAAATCTAGTTGTGCGTGAGACGTGAGATATAAAAAGTACTGCGTGCATACTGTTTACCATCCACATAGATGTACGTAAAGCTACTTAAATAGCCGTTGACGCGACTGCGGAGTTGTAACGGCTGTTGAAAGAAAGGGCCACCAGCTGTTGTTTGTGCCTTCCGTGTGCTTATGTATACGAGTGAACGGTAGCGCGCCACACAGAAGATTGACTGACGTTTAGATTTTTAAGAGAACGGCTAGGGTACGGAGGAGGAATAAGAGCTTCTTTACTGATTACTTCATACTAGTGAATTTTTAATTACTTTTTGTATTGTTCCTATGTAGTAGTAATTATTTTTCAGTAGTTTCAAATATTACAGGATTTTAAAGCGCACAATAATTTGAGTGCGATAATTAAAGAATAAGTTAAGTTTTAAAAATGAGTGCCAGAAGTGACCCGGAGAATGTACTAAGAGATAGCACGGCGAATGAAGGTAAATCTGACTCTCACTCCTCCTTGTCACCATTAAGTTTGTCATCATGTGCTCGCCTTGTCCAATATCCTACTGAGACTAGTCCCACAAAAACTGACGACTTATTAGATGGAGCTTCCCCCACGTCTGAAAGAAGAGCGGCTGGTGGATACAAATTGGATCTTCCTTTGGTCTACAATAATTTAAAATATTCAAATTTCCGTGGGACTCCTGGAGTATCTTGCCTTGTTACAAAATCCCGTCGCCGTGATATTGACGATGCCCTCAATAACCTAACGTTAGAGGACAAATGCGGTGGATCTGGGATCATGAACAGAACTGAAACTCCTGCAATTGACAAATCATTTTTAGCATCAGTTCGGAACAAGAATGCTAAGAAAGCGACTGTTTTTAGTTTCTGTAGACTAGGTGATGACGCTGGCAATAAAAGAATCAAATTAGAGAAAGATCCTGTGTGGAAGAAATTTGTCAAGATTTTTAATTGGGCAAGATCTCACACCCTAACTAGCCAAGATGAGATTTCGAGAATGACGGACGACTGGAGTTGCTACATGAATGGAACAAAGACAACTACGTTTAAAGAAATAGCAGATTTATTCTCTGTGGCGGCAGGAACACTCCAAGATTTTCAACTTGATGAGTGTTTGGATGTGAAGTTGACGACAGTTATTCATAAGCTTCGTCAACTCGTGAGTCATTTAGTTTATCCGGACCTGCTCAAGATGCAAGCTTTTAGGGAATGGCAAAATGACAAAGGAAACTTGAGCAAATGCGCTTATTATCTTGCTGAGTCTCACGGAACTCATTTAAGGAGTGACATCATTGACAAGCATTGCTTATTTTTCTGCAAGAAGGAAGAAATGACTAAGGCTGAATCAGATGCTAGTAGTCCTCTTGATGATAGGTTACGCAAGAAAGTATTTGTACGACAAATCAAAGATGCCCTTACATTTGGCAAGAAATTCGATGAATTCTCAAGCTGTCTCAGTGAAATCAATCGAAACTGGAACATTGTTCAGATCACTGCTCTAACTTTTAGTAGCAACCGGTTTGGATCAGACGCTGTTGATTACAGAGCTACTCCTCCGCTGTTTTTAAGTAGTTTTCTCCATTTGCATGGGGATGAGAAGCGGTCCAGCTTTGTTAGCTACGTCAAACAACCGGAGATTGAACCAAACTCGAGGGTTCTCCATGGGATTCTTGAAGAATTCAGGAAGGTTATGGCGAAGAATCGGCACATTAACGATGAGTATCATGGTTGTCGTAAGAAATATTGGGATATTAGAGCTGAACACAACAAACACTTGTCTGATATTTTGGATGCTATGGATGACAGCTGGCTGGCTCCTTTCTCCCTCTTGCTGCCGGGTAACATTAAGGATGTGTCAGTACAGTCAAAAATCGTCAGCAGGTTAACGGATATACAAAGCGCCGCTGGAATCAAGATTGCCTCTCATGCTCGAGTATTTCTGTACAAGTTAATGGAAAATTACGGTCTCATAAGCTCAAAAATCAAGTTTAGGCTGAAGGAAATTTTGGAGGAATTTCTACAAATCTCAGCGAAAAGAGCAGCAGCAGTTGCTGATATTGTTGTTCAAGTTGGACGAGAAATCCCTGAAGATCAGGAGCGATGGCCTACTATATTGGTTTTAGATTCGGTAGGTTCTAGCTTGAGACAGTGATGAAGTATTGAACATGACAAATACTCAATGATAAAAATTCGCCTATTAATGTTGCATGCAGGAACTTGAACAACTTCCTTGGGACTGGTTACCATCGTTGAGAACTACGAGTGTCACCCGGATGGCTTCTGTAGCTGCCATTTACAGCTCTATGAAAGTGATGCATATAAGTCGCCCGAAGTACCCAGAAATAGTGGACATTAGTAAATGCACATTTATACTCAATCCAGATCAGTCTTTGATGAATGTACAAAAGAGATTAGAATCTTACCTTAAAAGTCACAAAATGTGGAACGGAATTATTTCAAGAAAACCAACGTTCCAGGAGATGGAGGATGCTCTTCAAAATAAGGATGTCATGTTGTAAGTTACTATCGATGTGTATGGAATATCAGTAGATATTCAACTGTCGCTAATGTCTTGAATTACCAGGATAAGTGAAGTCAAATATTATTATTTTTCTTATAGGTACTGCGGCCACGGAAGTGGAATCAACTTCTTCCCAGATTTTGCTCTTCAGAAGTTGTTATGTAACGCAACTCCAATTCTTATGGGTTGCTCTAGCGCGCAATATCGTTATCAGGGGCCGAAAGCAAATTCATCTTCCATTGTCACTTCATATTTAATTGCTGCTTGGTATGTAATCGATTTCGGTCAATAATTATTAACATTCGTTGTAAACTGGCTCATTCTAAATATCTGTTTGCATGTGTATTACAGCCCTAGCATCGTGGGATTTTTGTGGGAAGTTACGGATGTCGAGTGCGATAGGGTGACAGTAGACATGATGCAACGATGGCTCCCTGGACCGAAGAAGCTCCCAACCTTTCCACATTTTGATCCTAAGTTAAGTCGACCTCGAGAAAAATGTCTCGCCACTGCAATGCTCCGTTCACGTAAAGCTGCAACGCAATTTTTGACTGAAGCGGCGTTAGTCAATTACGGCCTTCCAATAGAGACCAAGTGAATTTTTACTTGTCAATTGAAATGCTTCCAATGTACTGACGCTTGACTGAGTATTATTACCGTAGATTACTTATATGAAATTATGTTTGAAAGGGATAACTTGTACTAGTAGAAAGGCTATTTCCGATGCCGATTACAGATAACTTTATAGTTTGTACTAAAATAATTCATGACTACCAACTAAAGTTTTTACAAGAATTAATTACTGCAGAAGATTTTTTATAGTTAATTTTGTGATGCATTTTTCTATGAACATCGTTTGTACGTTTACACAAGCGTTTTATATATGACAAAATAAACACTGGAAATACTTGGTGTAATACCTCTGTTCACAGGCTGTTATATTTTAATATAAACAATTTCGCACTCCAAGCGTATACAAATATTCATTTTGTATAGTTATGAAATACTAAACGCTCATCAAAGTTGTATCTTTTAACATTAAACAAAATCTGAGGATTTTCTCAATGAGCTATAATTACGAAGCCCATCAAGAAACAAAATAATGATCTCATCCGGTAGTAGAAACTGCATCTGAATATTAACCCAACGAATGACGAACGTCGAATATTAACTAAATCAAATCATTGAAGTCAGGTTCTCGCTGGAAAGAATTCTAAGCCCAACCCATATTCACGATTCCATTGTAGTCGTATCTCGTTTCTCAATGAGCCTCAACTGGCTTCTCTTCATCTTCTTAATTTTTGTAGTGTCTTTTATCTGAGAAAAGCAATTATTATGACCCATAAAAACTAAGTTATTTTGATTAACCACCCCATGGGGTATTCATGCAACAATTCTGTGGAGATAAATCGTACCTTCTGAACAACTTCCGATTTCCTTGCGTTTTCCGCTTTCCTCTTTTTTGCCTCTTCTTGACGCTCTCGTTTAAGCTTTGCCTGTTCAGCTATATCATCTCGAATTTTTAGGGATAGTTCTTGACTTCTTTTTCGGTCTTGCCTTTCCTTCATCTTCTTCGACAGCGAATCCCGTTTGTGCTTCCGCATACTTGAAGCCCTAATTCAACCACACCATATTTACATTAATACACAAATACAAACTACTGTGATTAGTACGGATCCCCTGTTAAATTACACTCTAGTTTATGACTGTCGAATAGAAAGCCTTCTAAACTTTACTGGGTTCTCTATAATGAACTGAAAATTGTTATATACACTAGCTTCCTTGTAGAATCTCCCAAAAGTTAGATAATCTTAAATTCAATTTCCCTTCAATTTTTCTTCGCCATCTCAGGGCGGATGTCTATACTCGACTCTAGACTTTTGTAGAAGCCGCTACAGAAGATAGTCAATATTATCGCTCAGCTAAGCAATTTCCCCTACGAACTAATGTCAGGTCAGCTTCTTATCCTGAAGTCCCTCGCTTGGCACCCTTGGCAATAAAAAAATTTTGAGAGAATGAATTAAATGGCAACAACAAAGTGCATTCTCCCTGACTGCTACCAATTTCTTTGAACATTCAAGCTGATCAAACCTTGTCTTCTGTTCTTTCCAAAATCGGCCTGATTTATTATTTACAGATGGGTTTGAATCACTTCCACCCTTCTGATCTGATTTATTCGACGCTGGAGTTTCCTTTGACGGAGAACTTGCAGAATCGCTGGAATCCATGTCAATCTCCACAACAGAATCGTCCAACATCTTGAGTTCTAATAGGCAGGCTTTCTAGTTTAACCAGTCTCTTTCCTATATGCAATAAAAATAAAAGACACAGTTTCAATTTCAAAATACAAGGAACTTGGAGTAACAGCCGTTATTCCGACACCGACGTGCTATAATTCAGTGAAATGTTAAACATCGTCGGGTAAAGTCCAAAAGGCGCTATAATTTTGTTTTTTCCATAACGTTACGAAAATTAAAGCGCCTTTTGGACTTTACTCGACGACATGCTAAACATATAATAAAACTAAGTCAAATATGTACTTTAATAAAATAATAAAATAAATAGTTTCTTACGCACAGCTGCAGGAATCTTTAAATATCCAATTATTTAAAACTTAATTTAATTGCAATGTATCCTGATGATCAGTCAATGGAATTGTAAGTTAACATGAAAATCCCATTAATGTGGTACTGCGGTACTTTAGATCCTAAAAACCTATGTATAAACACTGCTGCAGTGTGTGCACATACATATAGCATATATGATAGGCACTTTCAATGCGCAACCAAATAGCACGTGTCTTTCTAGTGACTCGATGTTTCCGACAGCGTTTCTTTAGCCGTAAGTTAACCGATACACAACGTTTCGGTGGTGGTCGAGGGACGGTCTTTATGCGACACGAAGGAGTATCGCCAGTATAATTAGTAATTATTGGACATGTTGACCTTACATATAAATCACGTAAGAAGAAGACTTATTTATAAGATAAAAGAAATTACCCGACGCATCTATACTCACAACCACTGAATCCGTGATTGAATTTCAGTCACTTTCGAAGAATAATTATTTTTATTAAAAACGGAGGAATGGGTTGTTATTACATGCATATTGTGCAAGAAAACGTATAAGTATACAAGGATAAAAATATAAAGAATTTACAAATACTCAAAATATTCGGCAAAACGCTATTTCCATGATTGATATTTAGCGCATCATTCGTCGAATTTTCTGGGTCATCATCCGAAGGCAATTTGCCATGGATTCCCTTGCGAATCCAGTCATGATAGGATGAAACTCTGGTGTAGACACCAGGTTTACCTTTGCAAGCGCATCCATCTCCCCAAGATACTATACCGATGAGGACGCGACTGGAACTGTCTTCGAATACAAGAGGTCCGCCCGAATCACCCTGGCATGAATCTTTACCACCCTCCGCCTCAGCTGCGCATATCATCGTTTCTTGAACGTTCTTGTATAGTTGTCCCTTTTTGCACTCGGCGTTGCTAATTATTGGAAGAGTAGCTTCTTGCAATGTTTTGCTAATTCTACTTCCGCAGCCTTCAAATGTGCAACCCCAACCACTAACAACTCCCTTCGCTTTGAAAATAAAAATGTTTTGTATTAACCGATAGGGAGAAGAACTTCCGTTTTGAAGTTGACTACAAAAAATATGTACATACGATGTTCACTTAAACGTAGGGTATAATCCGCACTGGGTAAAGCAATGGGTTGCGTGGCATCGTCAAGATTAAAAGGTGGAAACTGTAGCATGGATATGTCATTGAGCTGATTGCCGCTGTTTGGCCGGTAATCCCGGTGAGTGAAGACTTTCGTCACCCCTCTATCTTGTTGCTCAATTTCCTGTTCCATCAGCTGGAGTTTGCCAGAGGACAGCACAAGGTTGAAGGTGGATAAAGATTTCCCGTAGGTGCAGTGTGCTGCAGTCAGAGCTAGGCTTTCTGTAATTAGAACAGCGCCACATAGATGACTATATCCACTGCTACTCCGAGGTAGTATTTTTAGCATCAACTGGTAGGGACGGGCATGTGCAGAAACATTAACGCCACCTATAACGCGCCCCGTAACGCTATCTGCAGATCGCACTTTCCACAATTGACAAACATAGTATTATATTTTAACTGATATCATATATGCATAGGGTAAAGGAGAACTCCGAAAAGCTTCATTCTATGAAATCTCTTAATGGCTGTAATTACTATACTCACTTTCATCTTTACAAGAGCGGACGTCACAGAAATAAAATGCTAAAATACCAATGCTAAGTATTGTTTTCTCGAATAAACTGGTGTTAATTTTGAACATGCGAGACATTTCGATTCACATATGTATGGAAGTTATACAACAAAGCATGTTATATTCTTGCCTAGCAAGAAATAAATTTAATTACAAGCAACGACGCGAGACATAAACATGTGTATGAATATTATGGATTAGAAAAAATTGTTTCTTGTTTACTGACGGTGATGCGATGAGATGATAGAGAGGTAAATATGGAAAATGATTATTTGTAGAAGCATTATTTTCATGTTTTAAAATGTAAGGATGGTCTACGGTCTACACCTACATGACAACTAGTAAAGTAATGGAAATTGCTAAATGTCCTATTATAAAGTCAATTTAAGAAGCAACTTAGTTGACTGACGTATATTTTCTGATGCTAGTGCATAAACACACTGCCTTTATTCGTGTTCTTCACTACATGCTGAATTATTAAGAAGGTTTGTAATTAAGTATAGTGCAAGAAGCAAAACAACTTTAAGCTTTAACACGCATGGAATGATCATAGAGAGCGCACTGGAGGTAATTTGGGGAATTAATGCCGGTCCTACTAGTATTGTCACCAGTGTAGCCGAAAGGATCCACTGTAATAATTTTTCGATCTAATTTATTCATAAAGCGTAGCCCACTCTTAACATCCGTGACAATGGCATAATTTTCCGAAGAATTGCAAGAACAGTAGAAAGTAGCCCAATTGTAGAAGCAAAGGTCTTGAGGAGTAGGGCTAAGTTTTTTAGCGCCCGTGTAATACTCCAACCATGTTGCCTGTTCCTTATCCAACCTAGCCTTGAAATCTATATACCCTGAAATTTCCTGCCCCTTTTTATTAACATCTCGTAAGAATATTATGCAAGACTCATATCCAGTCCGATTGGCTTTCTCTCTTGCAGCTAGGGCTATCATTAGAGGACATCTAATTTGATCCATCGATACCTCTTTCGCTAAATATGTGTCATCTTTCTTCTTTTCCTCTCGCTCTGCTCGAATGTTTGACACCATAGCGTCAAATTGCTCCCGAGAAAGTAACTCTGGAACTCTACAGCAATACATCAACATTACTGTAAACACTAAAAAATTATTCAGCCGTATTATATGTACATTTGTGTATTCCAGTCATCCATCCCGGAAAATCTATATATTCGATATTTTGTAAGAACTATATTGATATTCCTCCCTAGATGGTCAGACTGGACAAGGGGGATTTTCATGATATTATTTTGGTGCATGTTCAACTGTTGAAATCAGTATGAATTTTGTTAATTATCTCCAGTACATAACACACACACTACCCAGTTATTATACGCTTTGACTCACCGATATCCTAAAGTCACTATGGTTCGAGCAGTTTCATCGCTTTTTAGATAAAATAAATCCTTCCAAGTCACATAAAAGTCCAGGTAGTCCTCGTAAGTTTGTAACTTTTCAAAATTTGGCTCGAGTATTTCATTGTCCTCGACGTCTGCCCCGTACATATTTCTACTCGATTATTACTTTTGCCTAATTATTCAAATATTCAAAAGAAGCCGTACAACGAGTGTCACAAACGGACAAATAATCAATAAAAATCTTCCATAATCGAAAGCTAAAGGAGTACGGAGTACACACAACTGTAGTGCAGTGTAAGTAAAAGTATGCATAAAAATATAAAAACTATAAGAAGCCCAATTATTTTGTGCATCGATTGCAGAAGATTGATATTCACAACATCACAACAATCTCCTATTCCTATTATAAATTATAATTTTATTTTTATATAAAAAATACAAACTAACAGCAGCTTATTCTGAAAGGGAAATTCGTGAAAAATAACCTCTCGTAATATTATTTATTTCCCTTAATGAATTAGCAAAAGTGTAAGAATTTTGAGAAAAAATTAACAACTCACAATATTATATTCATTTTCTTTTAATAATAAAATTATAGTTTTTATAAAATAGCAATGTGCATTATGTTAATAACAATGTGTAAAATCACCCTACACGCTGCTCTCTCATACTTAATATTATTCACACATAAATAATCAACACTTTCCTATTTTTTTTATTTTAGGGGTGCTATGGAAACAAATTTTGTACAAATGTATACAAAATGGATGTACAATTTGCGAACCATGTAAGTACAATTGCATATAAAATGTAAACTTTACACATAAGTCACAAAGTCACTTTTAATTAATTGGACATTGGACTCTGTGGTTATTTCTCAATCCATTTTTTTAAAATACTCAATCAAACTTTATTTCGTTTTGTAGAGCTTTCGGTTACAAGCAGTGACCATATTCGCATATCTAATTTATTTACATAAATGTACACATAAGGTTTTACATTTTGGGGCACCTTGATATTTTTAGGAGATATGTAACAAGTTTGCTTTGCTTATTTATTACTTCTTGTCCTATATGTATATTACTTTTAACAAACGTGACACTCAACGACTCAACATCAACTCATAAGGGTAAACATCACCTTCACAAGGGCAGCATTATGTAATGTTAATGTATATTAAGCGTATACACGTTTATTTAACATGAACATATTGCATTGAATGCTTTCAGGTACATGATTTTCAATAGACAATTCTGTAAAAGTTGCCGGCTTTTTCTATTATATACGCATGAACTTTTAAGACACACTTTTTCGTAGGGTGAGAAAGAGAGCGAGAGGACTTTTCTCTTCCAGGGCTCCTGCCTTTTGTGGCTATGATTCTTTATTGCAATGGAAGGTAGTGGGAAGCACAGAGCTTTACAATAATTCACGTAAGTTCATACGGCACCCATTTGTTATAAATTATTCCGGCACATTTGCGTCCAGTCCAGTCTCCGTTTTTCTACATAGATTTTGTAAATTGGGAAACATTTTGAAACAATATTTTTCAAGCACGCAGAAAACCTGAAATTATTTTTGTTTGTAAATAGTTAGTAATTATAAAAGATTGCAAGACTAAAAGGCCATGATGATTCCAGGCATGGCGAAATCTACCTCGGATGGTTTCCATCCCCAAAAAATGAGCTCTACACCGGCAAAACCATGGTAAGTGTAAACAGGAAAACTATTTGCTAATACAAGTTTTTTAATACAATGTGAAATTTGGTAATATATGTGTACTTACCTATAAATGTTTATGGATTATTTTATTTACTTTGAAGGTCATTATGGAAAATCGACAAGGATTTTGAAATTGGCCGACCACTGGGAGAAGGGAAATTTGGACATGTTTATCTTGCTCGAACTAAAAAGGAACGTTTAATTGTGGCTCTGAAGGTGATACATTCTACTCAGATTGTGGAGGATCGAATGCAACAGCAGATCAATCGGGAGACGGATATTCACATTAAGTTAGAGTAGGTGAATATTTTCAAGTACTTAGGGGACCTTTACATTTAACCACAGTTTAACTGAAATTTGTGGATTTTTCAGCCATCCCAACATCATTGAAATGTATGGTTATTTTCGAGATGGGGAAAAAATTGTCTACGTCTTGGAATATGCTCCTGGTGGGGAAGTCTATTCGGAACTATTGAGTGAGGAGAATCAGAGATTTACGGAGTCGAAGTAAGTTATTGATAACATGTCGTAAAGGAAACGCTGATGTGAATGATAGAAAAGATGGTGAAGCTGTTTATTGAAATGACCTGTCTTTTAACAGGGCAGCCACGTATATTTATCAGTTAACTCAGGCGCTGAGCTACCTCCATCGAATTAATATTATACATAGGGATATCAAACCGGAAAATCTTCTTCTGGGATATTATGGAGAAATTAAAATGGCAGATTTTGGGTGGTCTATTGAAAATACTACTACTCCTAGGCAAGTGCAAAGTCTTTCTGTCGACATTGGTAATTTTAGCAAATGCATTTGTTTGGTATAGTGATACATTTATATAACGGTTAATGTTTGTTGCTGATCAGTGTTCGGAAGGCTCGTCGAAAAACACTGTGTGGAACCTTGGATTACTTGCCTCCAGAAATGGTAAAAGGGGAAACTTATGATGAACGGGTAAGGAATTTATATTTACCAAAAGCACAACCTCTGTAAGTACATACGTAGGAGGGTATAACTTGTATGAACCTTCCTTCGAGCTGTTGTGTTAAAATAATTCTAGGTTGACTTATGGTGTCTTGGAGTGTTGTGCTACGAATTTCTTGTCGGTAAACCTCCTTTCGAAACCGATGATCGTGCTATGACCTACAAAAAAATTAAAGACCTCAGTTTTACATATCCGGATTGGGTTTCTGCATCTGCTCAAAAATTTATAAACAAGGTAGAGTTTAACTGTCATCTTAATAATCCTCACAATCCGTTGAAGCACTGGCATATGTAGGACAATGCGTATAAGTGGTAATTAAACATCCCAAATATTTTTCAGATTTTGGTGCATGATCCTGCGAAGAGGCTTTCTCTTCAGAAGGTACAGAACCATCCGTGGGTTACTAACAATAGACAAACTAGCCAGAGCCTGCTACCAATATTTGATGGCCACGAAGAATTACTAACCGATGATTTGATACAATCTTACAAGAGAAACTAATTTTATAACGATGTCCCTGGATAATGATGTGCCTATTCAACAAGTAGTTACAGTTTACAATAAGATTTATTTATATTGAGCAGCGTATGTGATCTTTTTATATTTCTTTACTCAACATTGTGAAACAATATCCTCTGCTTTAAATGATCTCGTTCCCATAATTTTTTTGGGAATTCCTTACGCCTTAAGGAGATAACGTTGCTTTAGATTTGTCAATTTGTGTGTTTAAGTTTGTACACTTACAAATATGTCTCTTCTTCCTTAATTTTTTCCTTCTTACCCGTCAAAGAATGGAATCATTTTTTACGGTTTACGTGGATTACACAAAAGTCTATTTATTTATTCACTAGTTTTTAGCTAAATAATTTGTCAAATTTGAAACCTGCTGCCCTTGGTATTATTCTTTAAAAATATTCTCCACATTCGCATATCGTCGGGTAAAGTCCAAAAGGCGCTATGTGCAGAAATCGCTTATACGGGATTTAGCATGTACTACCATGCTTAAGCGATTTCTGCGTATAGCGCCTTTTGGACCTTACCCGACGATATGTTAGAATTCGTTCGCAAGTAAAGGAGATTTCTTCGGATCCGAGAGCTGAAATTCCATTCCTACAATACAATACGTTTTGGAAACGTGTTCTGTGTGAGCAGTCTGATTATGCCGTTTCGTCAGTTATTTACTTAATGATGCAGTATTGTTCTCCCGTGCGTTTCTATTATTTTATTAACTTGCGATGTGTCGCTAGCGAAAACATGAAGACTGATTGTGAGCGCTTTTTCTTGATTGTATTGGAATTTTAATGATTTTTTAAGATTATATGCATGAACATTTGTGGTCACGAACGGTGAGAGCAGTGTTACTGTTTTTAAAAGCAAATAAAAAATACATATTTGGGATCAGGCACTAAACCACAAAGTCACGAACGGGGGGTACAAAGCCATGACATGTACCCTCCGGAAATAGAATTTTAAACACAACAAAAATTATGTGCCGAAAGGTTACTCTTTCGTGAAAGAATTTCGATAAAAATGGGCGATTTTAGACAAATTTTGGGGAAATT
>JAQFXU010000915.1:0-37764 GCA_034693705.1 Spatulosminthurus flaviceps
CTTATCTGGGTAGGTCGAATCCATGCCATTCCCTGACCGAGGCCAGGTACTTCACCACTGGGCTGAACTGACTGTTCACATCGTACGGACCTGTATCTGTTATACTGTAATAATTGCTTACTATTCGTTTAACTCTCCAAACTGCTTTTTGCTAATAAGTAATTTCTCAATTATTTCACGGGAAAAGTTAGCAATCATCCCTCCAAATAGATTTTCATTTTCTTCCACATCGTATCTATATGTATATATGAAATTTATAGTGTAGTAACAATTTGATTACCTTCGTCGCATTGATTAGATTGAAACCCGTTGGGTTCGTTTACTTACGTAAACCCGACATTCTTCAAGACCTTTCCAAATTAAACATGTATAGATAATAATGGTAGGAATGATTATTACACTACTGTTAAAATAATGGCCGTAATAATATTGGTAACAAAAACTAGTTTGTTATTACACTGTTCTATGAACCCCATCCAACCATGTAATAGTAAAGTTTTCATTTATGAGATGACAATTAATTGTATGTGCTCTTATTATTTTGTTGACAGGAGGATTTGTCATCGTTTTACCTCCAAGGCGTTTCTTATTATTTGGTGGGCTGACAGTATTTTTCTCCTTTGACAAAAAACAACCCTTTATTACATTTATTCCTTCTCATTGGAAAAAATAGTTTTTTGGCTTTTTTGGATTATAGTTCTCTGCTACTGGAGTGGAGCCTATACATAGAGACGCATTACAAGTAAATTCTCTCTGCTACGTGTAATTACCCAAAAATGTCGAGTGGACTTTAATAATGTTGAAGGCCGAGAAGAAAAAAGCATTGTTTTGTTTGTTCCATTATTGGACGTTAATTAACTCTACTATTTCTTGTAACATTCTTCCATTTACATGGAATTAATAGTAAGTTTGAGTGTGGTATTCTTGTAAAAGTATACACTTAAAGTACACTCAAGTATTTGATCCATAGGAACACAACAAATAAATAGTGTGGATTGCTCTGAGAACGGCTGAGGTTGCTTTTATTGCACGTGGAAAAGAGTTTTTTTTATGGAAAAGGAAAAAGGAAACAATAAGGAAAGAAAGGAATGAGGATCCTCCAAGGAATCACATGTAGTTTATGCAGACACACGCCTCTAAAACATTCTAGTATAATAATGAATGAAAAATCAAAGCAGAGGGAATTTTTGACATTGAAATGTGTTATGGAGGATCCACTTGAAATGAATGCAGACTTCAAGTCCTGTATAGATAAGTAATAAGTGACTTAGAGAAAGGGAAGCTGAATGGAAAGTACTTGAGAAACTTGACATGAAAAAGACAATCTAGAAAATTTCAATGCACTTATTCATCCAAGCCCTTTCTCTCTTGGTAATGAAAAGGAATTTTCAAACTGCTCTTGACAATTTTCACGTCTGTTTTTTATTGGACAAAAGTTGTAATTTGCCTGACGAAACTTCTCTAGGGGTGTTCCTGTATGTATGAAGCTCAAGGGAAGGGGAAATTCCTTATAGAATCTTATGTTATTTGATTATTGAAAATTATTACGTTTTCCTCAAGGTACATAGACTTAACTACTTTTCCATCATAACTGATAGGTCTTGACAACTACAGCATAGTAATTTATGATGATACTTGGTGAATGTGTAGATGTAGTGGAACAATACGAGAATTTCCATGGGCTTTTCCTTTGCATATGTAGTACATAAAAAAACTTGGTTGAAAAGAATAGCTGATAAAGTTTCACTGCTGATGCCTCACGTTATTTTTTTTTGGATGGAATCTTGTGTGTATATGAAAGCCCGGGTAAAATTGATCGTCCATTTATGATTTGAAGAAAAATGCCAAGAAAGTATATAAGTAAGCTGAAAAGGCGGATTACTTCTAGTGATTTATTACACTTGTGTACTATTAGTGTGATAGGATATGAAAATATATGTAGTAAAAAAACGTCGTCATCATGCTCAAGGTTTTATCTTTTATATTAAAAGTTGCTATGAAGGCAAGGAGGAACTAATGTATTTATTTATGTAAATAATTTTCCAGATGAACTGTCAAGCCTGTGTAAAGGTCAATATCCGACGAAGATGCATCATAAAATCGACGCAGCCGTAATCGTATCGAAGAATGATAAAAATCTTGAATGTACAGTTACTTTTAACGCCGAGTATGTCTCACAAAGATTCCTTATTCGATTCGATGATTTCAATATGGACTGTGGTGATAAATTACTCATCTACGACTCTGCCAATGATGTAGGAGCTCATCGGGTATGTCTATATTATTCATTTGCTCTCCCTTTCTTTAGCTACCTTTTTTGCCATTATTCTCCTCTATTTTTTATATACGACACATTCGAGAGTACTTTTTGTAAAGTTCCTCGCCCGGCCGCGGCTCCATATTTACCGGTCTAGAACGGAGTCCGATTGTCACCTGAAATGTTTCGACAACTCCAAAGGAAACAACATCATTATTTTTTTCTCTATAGCGTTCAATAAACTCCAATAGGATTTTTCTTATATACAGAGAGATAGAGAGAAAGAGAGACGTGTACACACTGTACACTCTCCACATAATATAAATTATAAATCATAATATGCTTCCTCGGCAAGGCTTTCTCCATCTCCCCTGTAATTCTTGAGAAGAAGGTAGGGAAAAAATGAGAGTGAATTGAGAGAGGAGCAAAGAAAAAAAGTAGAGAGGCTAAAAAAAATCAATATATAGTTCTTTGTACTTCTCTCTACGTCCACAGTTACTGGAGCATCCGTTATGGTTTGTAATAGCATTGTCAATGTAATCGCTTCAAGTTTCAACTTAATTACATGCTAGGTAATAAAAGTGTCACTCGTTTCACACAACATTTTATTTCACTTAGAAAATTGGCCAAATGCTTCAATCAGCTTTTATTTCACTGGATGTATATATAAAGGGAAACATGGGGAAAAGGTTCGTCTTCTCAATGTCATTCGATTAATAGGTCCTGTGAAGTTAAAAAAAAGTCCTGGGGTACAATTAGTTTTTCCCCTCTGGTTACAGTTTATTCCTCAAAACATGAAGAAATCGGAGGAAATTCAATGGAATTTAGAATAGGGGACACAGCAGTGACCATATATATGCACTATTCAATATGCAAAGTAATGGTCCGAATGAAAGGCTTCCATGCTTTTTTATTGAACTCACCTATACAAATTCCATATTATTCTTATTACTCACTACTGCTACTACTACTACTCTCCTACACATTATGTCCATATACATTTAAAGTTACAGGTTCCATCCGTTCAACCATAGTTTCTGCGTCAATACAGTAGAATTTCTACTAGAATTTCTACCCTTCCCTATGCAGTAGTGTTTGTGCTACTGCTGCAGAGGAAATGAAATGGAAAGGAGGAAAAGTTGGCTGGGGTTTTGTTAAACCACACGTTTGCAATAAATGATTTGCATTGAAAACTCCTCTCTCAAGCTTTAGAGAGAGAGAGAGAGAGAGAGTTACTATATATGAGGAGCAGGAGCAGAGCATTCATTACCGGAGGAGGAAAACTTAAGTTTTAAAGAAAATATACAGTTAAAATTATATGTGGAACTTACTTTCCCGTGAAATTACATCAGAAAGAAAATTGATAATGCAATGCACAAAGAGCCTTTTAATTACATTTTCCGCAACGCTTCCTCCTCCTCCTCCTACTCCTTCCACATAAAACTTTGTGTAAATTCAAATTCACCACTAATGTTCACCGACAAGTAGGATCTTAAGAGTAGTTTGAACATATAATATTCCCCCCCTGCGCCTCCGTATTATTATGTATCTATACCTCCTCCAACAATCTCCCACCAAACAAGTATCATTATCCCAGCACTTCGATTGTTCGAAGGTAACAAGATTTTAGTCTAAGACACTTTTAAATAGCCTTTGAGTAGTGAGAGCTTCCCTTCAGCTCAATGAGAACTTGAATTATTACATATTATGAAAGTAAAAAAAAAAGGGATAAAAACTATTTAAATTACTTTCCTAAGTCCGTCTGTTAGAAGTATTTCAAGAATAGTTAGTTAGAGGAGGAAGAAGAAGACATGAAAGAATCCCGGAGAAACTTATCATAAACTGTCGGCTTTGAACCTTCGACGAGTCAGAGTCGATGGAGGAACTTAACCTTTGGGAGAGTTAATTAAGTGCTACTTTTGCCCAAAGACTACTTATATATGAAATCCTGGCCTCGTGTCATGCATATACGTACACATTTGTATATGTGTATCTGTATGTATGGATGTGGAGAGGAGAAGAACTAAAAGATTATTTTCATTCCAACTTTCAAACTCATCCTCCTCGTCGACCCTTGCTTTTTAAAAAGAGTAGTAGCGGTAGTTGTAGTAGTAGGGAATCAATTAAGACGTGCTCTGACTTGGTAAAATGAAAACGAAAACCGAGTAGGTTTTTCCTAAGCCTCAGCCAGTTCGTCTTCCCCAGTATGTCTAACCCCGGACGAGGGGAAAGCCTAGAGAGAGAGAGAGAGAGAGAGGGAGATACTTTGAGTTGAGCAGAGCAGAGCACCAACGCGCCGTTCACCTTGTTAAACAGGAAAATAAACAAATAATCGTTGGAGCGTGTACTATTTGTGCGACATACCGTGTCAAACAATGGAAAATACTCAGAAAATCACTGTTTAGCCTATACTTGTGATTACGAGCCACTTCAATGACTCCTAGTCCCACGTCTACCATTAACCCAAAACGCTTTACCCTTTTCAGTCTCGATTTTCTATTCATCCACAAAAAAAAATTATATAGAAAAAGAAGGATCCGTTGTTCTTTACTTTCTTCCTATGTATTGATATGCAGCTAAATATTGTATATATATACTTAAAATAACAAGAAGTGAAATACTCTGCTAGTCACATCACCTCCAATCATGTAAATACATCTTGGTATAATCTCTCTCGATTTTTCTTACTTAAAAAAAGTTTCTGCATGAGTTGGAATCCAGGACAAGTACTATTTTCTTTTCCAAGGAAAATCATATAATGAATCTTTGTTTGGCTTAAGGTATAATAAGGACTAAAGTTTTAGAGTTTGATTTTTTTTGGAGCTAAAACAACTCTTTCTAAGCCAAAAATTTGCTAATAGCCGACTGCAATAATAATAATTATTCAAGTCAACTAACAAGTCAAATCAGGACCAAGATAATAGCACACTAAAAATGCAAACTAAAATGATAGCACAAAATTCATACAAATAATGTAAAAAAAAAAAAGATCTCGTCAGTTTCTTCTCAGAGACTTGAGGTTTACTATTATTTCCCGGAAATTCCCGTTCTCGTAAGTTTTTTAAGATTTCATAGGAAAAGCTTGACTTTATCTGTTTATTTTTTACTTTGACTCTGGAGCAAATGCAATGCCATGAAAAGAATGGGCGTCGGTTTCTGTTTACTTTCTCCCTCTCCTTTTGAAGCTAACAGAGTATAAGACAGGATTTGAATATTTGTACAGAATGTTTATAGGGCAGACATAGACATTATGTAGGGGCTATAATTTTAAAATAAATTATTGTTATGGCTTTTAAATTTCCTCCGGTAATTTCCAACCGCATCCTCTACATGCTATACCAGGGAACTACCTTTGAAACTCACGAAATATGTATGCATTGCTCAGGACTATATATATATATATATATATATATATATTTAATACTTAGAATCATATACGTTATTCAGTACGACCTCACGCCAAATTTTCTTACACTAATGTACATACATTGAAGTTGAAGTGGAGCTTAAAATCCGACATGGGAAGCTTGGAATGGGAAATTCAAGCATGTGGAGTTGTCTCGTGGATGTGAGATATTATATGTACATATATTATATAGGTATATGGAAGATATAGTAAAAAAGGGAAGTTTCCATGGTTTTAGCACACACATATAGCTTTTAAAATATCTGGGAAGTTAGAAGATCTACTACGGTGAAAACGTCGTCAGCCTGTACCTTTAAATACAAAGTATATGCATAGTCAGCATACCTTAAATACATGGAGCGTCAGCATTTATACAATATATAGGACCATCTGCAACTCTCATATCTTTACAAAATCATATCCCACTCTGCTTCTTCAACATATGGGAGGGAGAGTCTTAGTCTCTGAAGACTGAATCCGTTTTCTACACGAGCCTTCTTATTGTATGTGTGGAGTAACTACGTGAAGTTTACGACTAATCCGTGAAATCATTCAATCTTTAGGTGCATAACCCTTATAAAATTCTCAAGGAATTGGAATAAAAAACCATAAGGATATTTCTCGTGGTGTTGAGGAAAGAAGAGAGAGAGAGAGAGAGAGTAGAAATTCAAATTGAGTAGAATGTTCCATGTAATAGGTAGAAAGTAGTGGAATAAATAAAAAATGATGTAAAGTTCGATAGTGTGGGAAAAGTGTCATTCTCGTTTTGTATTCTGCTCAACAACCTCAGCTCTAGAGAAGATGGAAGTGGTCGACAAATGTATGGGAACGGTCAGAAAGAAATAGAGAGAGAGAGAGAGAGAGAGGAAAAGAGTAGTATGAGAATACCTTGGAAGCGGCATTTCAAATTCCCTCACTATACTTTCGTGAATATCAACGCTCTCCTTTAGCCCCACTTCCTGACGCTCCTGGCATGCATAATAAGGTGGGTAGGAGAGAAATTCTATGTAAAATATCATCGGTATACATGGAAAAATGTTTGAATGCCAAGAGCCTTTCCATAAGCCCTGGCGTCTTTTCCCCTCAGAAAGAAAACAGAGTCGATGCCTATGGTCTCATTTGGAATGCAAAAGTTGTAATTTGAAGCTTATTTGATGTTTTAGACGTTGCTCATTTATGTATTCATACTCACCTTAAATATTCACGAGCAGGGTACTAAATAATAGCTGAAGTTGATACGAACCTTCTCCCAACTCTTCTTCTTCTTCTTACTACTTTCGTCTTCTCAAAGAAAAACCTACTATGATGGTGTAATTTCTTAGGTTAAGGAGAGAGAGAGAGAGAGATCTTTCTTGTATACATTCATTGTCCCTTTCAACCACACTCATCCACACTCTCTTTATATGCATGTATATATATGAAAGAGTCTGGTGGTGCTGGTGGTGCTGTGGGAGAAAGTCCAAACCGGAATTAAGATCTTGTAAAGTAAGTTTCAATGTTTTTAGGGCAGGGAAAAAAATCAATGGGATCTTAAAGGGGAGCTTTGGACAGATAATTCTGAGGTGAAGGGGGAGGAGCATAAAAATAAAAAATATATACGTAGATATTATTATTAAAGGCCGGGTTAATATGGATGGGGAACTTTTGGGTAATAAAAGAGAGATGCTTTCATAATGAAAGGTTCCTGGTTTGGAAAGTGTGTCGCTCTTTGAAAGGTTCACTTTTGGAGATTGTCTCCCTCTCTCTCTCCCTTTCCCTTTGTGTGTCTGTATATGATTTTTTGGAGAGTTGTTGGAAAATTGATTGTTATAAATTTATGATGGTAATAAAGGGATGTCTTTTAAAGTGCTATGTTGTGAAATAAACAATAGGCTGAGCTAACATGTCGTTACCTGAGCCCGGAGCATATAGGCACAATAACGACAAGAGGACATTACGTCACACTCAAGTTTGTCGCAGATGGTTTTGGAACGGATAGCAACCGTTTTACCATGGTCATCACGGCTTTTAAAGATGTCGGTAAGTACGATCATCTCATTTTGTTTTTATACCACGTTCCTCTCTCTAGTTTTCTTAACACCTTTTCCCTCTTCACTTTTATCTTGTACTTTCTTCATTCCTTTCCCCCCACTAACATTCTTTTTTTCCTCTCTCTCTCTCTCTCTCTCTCTAAACTACATATGTAGGAAACTTTTACTTAAACCCTGCTCTCCACTCTTATACACGCGCCTCTCTACCCTCGACATACAAACACACTCATCCATTTCTACATGTGTAAAATACACATGTCTTCTTCTTCATACAGCTCACCGCCTTTTTTTTTGTCTTTTGTACATATGTTGAGCTGCCCCGTCTCTTTACACGTGTATCCGAGCCCATTTACATAGTATCTTGTTCGCTCTCGGTTTATATATGTATATTGTAGCTATTATATGTGCACACGTCTTTTACACACGAATACCTTTCTCCTTATTTTCCTTTCCCATGACTTTTGACGCTTGTTTTGTCGGGGTTCTTATTGTATAGTGTACATTGTGGTTGGAAATGTATGGAACTACCTTGAGGGAAGTGACAGTCTTCTTGACTTTCCTCTACTTTCTCTCTCTCTCACTATTATGGCTAAGTTAAATTAAATGGAGAAAACTATAGAGTGGAAAAAAATCATTGCATAATTTATTTCCTACTCCTTTCATACACACACACACACACACACACACACAAAGACAGACACGGGCATAAACCTAAGTAAAAAGGAGGGGTAACTTGAAAGGAGAAAAATGCCGACAGGCTTTAGAAATAATATAAGAAAGAAGAAAGTGACTGTGTATGCTTCAAGTTCCAAGTATTTACTATAGAAACACAATGTAATGTGAGGAAGAAGAAAAAGTTTATTCTTCAATATTTTTTTTGTATGTGAGAATATTTAACATTTTTAGGGCCCTCTGTATATATATTTTTTATGTAAGATGACTAAATTAGATATAAAAGGAAAATATGTTTTTATATGTGAGAAATTAAAGCACATTTGAGCCTTTTATTTCTATGTATAGTAATTCCACCTATAAGAAACTTTATATAGATTATTAGTAATAAAAGACTTGAAGTGCCTTTTAGTGTGTAGTGTATAGATATGTAGTGGCACTTGGAAAAAAAATCGAGGAAAATAATAAAAGTTGCTTTTTTTGTGGGTAGAATATTATTTGTCTCCTTGGTTTCTTTTTTTTTTTTTTGAAAAAAAAATGGCTAATGGTTCGAATCCTACTTTTACATCGATAATAATGGTGAAGGACTGGAGAAAACATGCAAGTTGTCCATTCAATAAAATGTTAGGGTATGTATAGACGGAATAATTATGACCGTCATAACCGTAACATAAGAAAACATGTACGTAGTAACATGTGCTACTGATTAAACAAGCTCAAATGTGTATCTACATATTTTTTTTTGACTCCTTCCTAATACCCTTCTAGATTTCCTTCCCCTGATCCTTTCCCATTATGTGCATACAACGGTACTTGTACTAACTTCCTATACGTCCATGTAAAGGTACTTGAATTTTGTTCCCCGTACGATTACGTACTTATATATACTCTTGTATATCGCAAGACTCATCTCCACACCATTTCCTTTCCTCTCTCGAGACGACCTCAAAATGAACGAATTCACATTTTTACCTCGATTTTATGATTTGATTAAAAACACACACGTGAACACACACTGTGTGGAAGTAAATATCAAAAACCACATATATTCAAGAAAGGAAAAGGAGAAAAAAGGTTTTAAAAATAGGGAAAATATAAAGGAGCTTTTTACGTATGTATATATATATATATATAAAAATATGTATGATGAAAAGAAAAGTAAATAAATGCTATTTCCTTCACTCCCTTAATGATTTTTGTCGCTCCACAATATAAGTTTATTTTCAAGGTTTTCTCTTAAATCCCATATCCAAACATATACACACTCTATTTTATGAGCGCATTTGTGTGGGACCACATTTGAATAGGAAATTGCTGGAAAGTTCATACATACTAATGATTATAGATAGACTCCCATTTTTCCTCTTTATCTCCTTTTATAGGTTACACATAATATAGTGCTATGCAGTAGTGTTTATGTGTGTGTGTTTGTGTGTATATATTTTCGTATGGAAACCACCACGTTATTTTTGGGGTTTCTTGTAAATGTATTGGTCTCGACATTTGGTTTTTTTTTTATAACCGTCATTTATTTATTTTCTCTATTTTTTTTCTAGCACGAGGATGTCACGACTCTTTCCTTTGTAGTCCCAATAATGCAAATATGTGTATTTCCACAAGGCTACTCTGCGATGGGATTTCAAATTGTGGGAATGGTGAAGATGAGCTTCGGTCGGCTAATTGTACTGGTGAGTTTTAGTAGTAATAATATGTAAATATATGGTTATATACGTAGTTGGCTGTTGTTATGGGGAACAGCTTTGAAGAATTTTATGGGTAAGCTATTACGGTTGGAAGTTTCTGATTCCAATGTTGAACTTTAGCCATTTGCACTTATAATCATGTACTTTTATAGTTAATAGCTTATTTACCCTATACGTTGTATTGAAGTATATTGAAGCTTGTGTAGTTAATAGAAGTTGCATCTGTTACTAAAAGCATATGTCTCAATAATGATGTAGTCACTTTATAGGATTGTATTGTAACGATCTGTGTCACCCTCTTTGAAAGCGTCGTATCAAGTTTTCTCGATATTCTCTCTTTTATGACTTACACTTATATGTCACTTGGAACAGTTCAAATCCAGGGGATTCGGAGTATGATTTTTTGGATTGCTGTTGAAGCACATTTTAATTTTCGGACTAACCTTGTATTTATGGGACGATTATGGATTATCGCGGCTCTTTGGGAAATGTTCCATTTTATTGAGAAGGATCCATGAACTCAGTTTTGAACAATCATAAAATAGTATGTGTTTTGATCTTTAAATTGAACAAAGTAACTTAATTGTAGTGGCAGTTGATTGTAAGAACCAAAGTCATTTAAAATGGGTCTTACAAGTAACATCAACTTGTAAGCAGCAATCGGTATTATTATGTAGGTACACTAACGGGGAGAAGACTCGAAACGAGCTCCCAGGAATTCTAAGCTTTCGGAAGACGAATAAGAAAGCGGTTCAAGCTCCAAAATGTACGAAAGCATTACCAGAAGAAGCGAATTTGAAACAAAATTAGCATGGAAAATTAAGGGAATATAACGGAAATCGTGTGTATATATATATATAGAGAACCACTAAAAACCAAAAAAAAATTCAGAATAATTTGTATATTAAATTATCATGACTGATTCGCATAGACAGCGACAGCGAATTCGCAACTTCAGAATTTGCAAAAAAACGTTCGGACGCTTGCTTATTATTTTGCAAACAGCAGTTTTAAAAGTTGTAACTTATTCACTAAACAATCGAGTACAGGAGATAGGATACATAAGTTTTAAAAAAAAATAACTTCTACGAGAAAAGCCAGGAAAGCTGCGTGGCTGATTTTCGAAGAACTTCAGCGAAAGACGCTCTCTATAGCAATGTAAAAGCCACAACGATCAAAGTAGAATCACTAGGGGACAGCAAAACTGAAATTTTTAGGGTTTCATGCGAAACCAGGATTATGTTTATAGGGTCGTATTTTTCAGGGGTTTGCAAGTAGTCTAACTCAGGAGAAAATATTTAAAAAACTTGTTGTGTTCACATAACATTAGTGTGTTGATGTTCAGTGACCGGCAATTGACAGAGAAAACGTTTTTAGTAAAATGTTTTGGAAAAATTAAATTTTCGGATGAAATCAAATTTTCAGTTGCAGTTGCTGAAAATTCATAGAGTAATTTTCCGTGACATTTGGTGGTGGTGGGGTATAGGTTGGTACTTGATTATTATAGAGATGAAAAATTAAGATGAAATGAAGAAGCTTCAGTGGGTAGCTCCTGCGTTTTATTATGTAAACTCCCACAGATCACCGCCTTGCATGGTTTGTTTTAATGTTTATGGTAAACCTTAGTTTTGTACAATATACTTTCTTATTCTTTAGAATTATATAAAGCATTAAGGAAAATAAAAGGTACACTACATACTTGATAGCTAAATTGCATGAGTATTATTCTATTATTAAATAATAAAAACAATGTAAAAATGGTGTTCTTGAAATTCCACAAACTAATGGAATTTCTCTTGCTCAGTAAAGTTCTTGAAAGCTCAAAACAAGCTTGGGCGGATATTCGAATACATGTACATACTATGATATGAATCAATTAAAATCCGAGCATTTTGTTTGAGATTGGTGGAAGGTGAAAGTTAATTAAATATTTGTGTACATGTGTTCTCTCTTTCAGGTAATTTCCTAATGGATTTTGTAACGGCAGTGGGTGACTCTCCTCTGAATATTGCCATAATCAGTGGCCTCTTAGTGATATCTACGGTGATAGTTGTTCTCTGTAGTTGCTTTTGTCAGCGTCACCAGAATAATCGACGTTCCTTTGCTCCGCAGCCTGATATTCATAATCATTCAAGTAAGCTCTTTCCTTCACTATATATAACTTCAAACTTTAATGTATGATTAATAGTGAGAGAGAGAGATACATACTCAGACCTCTCTCTCTTTTATCTTTGCAACCAATCGAAAGGTATTTTAGGAAAAAATATACTCTCACACTACTCTCCCTATCCCTCCATCTCCCAAAGTATTAAACGGATCTGGGCTTGATTGCATCTGTCGAACATAATTGGGTTAATTTCCTATGGCTCAGTGACTCGTGGTTTATGGCTAATGTATAGTAGGAGAGTCTGACTGAGTCGTAGAAACTATACCACATGGTAATTCCATCAAATGGTACTACCACTCTTCAGTGAAACTCGATTGACTGGCCTTGTCAATCTTCTGAAAAGGGGAGAGAAACAAATAAAGGTCTATGACAGGGAATAGGGAAAATACTCCATGAACCCAAGTTACTATCTACTATTTAACCGGGGGGAGGAAAAAGACAGGAAAAAGTGGAAGAATTATTTACAAGTTTCCAACAAGTAATGTCAGCCTGACCGACGTTAATAGTTTCTCTCATTTGATGTCACAAGTTTTCCCATGCCGCTCTTTAAAGCGCTAGTCTCTTAACTAATGTGTTGGGCTCAGTATACGCTGAATAATAATGCCCGACCATCTCACTACACAAGGTAGTTGAATTTGTACATTCTGAAAATTAGCTAAATGTGAGTGTAATTTATGCAAGAGTGCGGGTTGACATGGAAGTATCTTCTGTATATAGCTCTTTGTTCAAGCGTGGGTAGTAGAAGATAATAGTCAGTCCTCCTAAGGTTATACGTAGGATTATGTGTGTAATATTGGAAGCGTTGGAGAAATTCCATATACAAGCCCAATTTGAATGTCTGAGACTAACGGGAGGAAATTAAGAACACGAATCAATCTCTCTCTCATATAGGCCAGCCTATTACGTGTATACGTTTACGTCCGAGAGGAGCAATTCCATATTTTTCTATTTCTATAAGTACTTAAGGTTTTGATGGGATTTCTCCGAGTGATTATGTATATGTACTCTCCTATGTTTTTCCTATCTATAGACTATAGGTATAGAACATAGACAGGTTGTTAATTTTTTTCAGCTTGTGAAATACTAATTCAGTAATAATACCTTTGAGGGCAATCCGTGGCTTTCCCTGTATAAGTCAGGCTGTAGTATAGTATTGCTCTAATTCAATTTACTCTATCTCCTCCTCAATACTAGACATAATAGCATTTGCTATAAGGGAAATTTAATATGTCACTAGCACTCAACCTGTATGAATTAATTGGGACGGTCCCGCCGCGTGCTTACACTGAAATTAAAACATCAGACTTAATTTATTTCCTTTAACCTACATAAACTAAGTTCTAAATACAAATATACGAAATACATGTATACTATGGGACACTTGCGGAAACTAAATAATTTAAATAAATCAACTCCCAAATAAAGTTATACTCCCGGATTATTTCCTTCTTATTCAACCTTCCACGACATATCAATTCTACCTATGTATACACACTTGCTTTCTATTTGAAATCGTATGTAGGAATAATCATTTTCTCTCTCTCTCCAGTTATAGTGTATATTTATTATAGGAGAAAGTTTAGCTTGAAGGTTTGGAAGCACTAATTTTTTTGGAACTATATACATATATTTATTTTTGGGGGTTGGTTTGATTGACGTTGGTATGAACTTGTTGACTTGTATTTGGAAACTTGGGTATGCTAAAATCATGTACGTATAATTTATAAAAGCAGTAGTGGTATCGGAGATAATTCTGACTCGAGATATGAACCGCGACTGAATATATGGGAATGACATTGACTTTCATATGACAGTGGGATGAGAAATGGAATAACAGTGGTTGGGATTTGAATTTTAGAATCCCGAGGTTTCTCTCCCTCTCTTCATCATTTATGCAAATAATTGAGTTTGTTTACTTGTGTGAGAGTGAATTGTGAAGGATATTTTGACATTGAATTATATGTTTTGTAGAGAATTCAAGAGATCCACATGGTTCAAATGGAGCTGGTACGATGATGACAATGACAGATAAGTCTGGAATGCATAGTTTACACGCTCAGTCAACAATCGAGAGTTTACAGAAGTCGGGAAACTTGCATCTCCCTGCGGCAAGCCAAGGGTACACACACACGACGCATCTTCTTCTTCGCCTTCGTCCATGTTTCATGCTAAATTAAATCCACCAAGGCCTGGAACCACAACGTGAGTCTTGTTTCTTTTTATACTCTAAAAAAATGTTACGTTTGTTTCTGATTTACATTCAAGTTCTAGACATTTTGTGTGTGATTTAGTTCTGTGTGTGCGTGTGTGTGCTGAAAAATACTGAGGCATGTGTCAGTACAATGCTGGAAGAGTGATAAGTGAAAGTAATCAGGATAGTTATGATGACAAGCGTAGTTACACACTCAAGGGTATACATAAAGTTAAAGGGAATATAAATCCTTTGTACAAGTGCGGTCTATGAGGGAGAAAGCAAAGTTTATGTTTTTAGATAAGGCTAGTTTTGGATTGATGCGCTCACTATGGCATTCAACTCCACTTCTTGGCGGATGTCCATTTAAAGTTTTAATTTCCAGATACACATATTTTAATCCTAAAAAATGACCTGTCCCTCAGTTTGTAGGGTATAGATAGCTAGTAGACAGAATCCGTAGCGAGTGTTGATACTCCATAAGAGTTGGAGTTTCATAACCCGTACGTAAAGCAAAAGGATAGTCAAGGAATGATGGGGATACTCACATTGAAACTTTACGAGACTCTTGTTGTTCCTTCCTAACTTTCACTGTTGTATACTTCTCTCATATTTTGTTCTCCTCTCATCCACCTCCCCCTTGCCTTGTTGAAGAGCTTATGTATATGATGCTATGTTATAAGAATAGGTAAAAAAAAAGTTGTTTGCCTCCGACAGATGAATTCATTTTTTCCTTGTTTTTCTACATGAAATATTTTATGTAATCCCCACAGTACAGTAAAAGCGATTTACACTATCTGAATGAATCGCACATGCTTTACAAAGGGACAGCTCACCCCACTTTTTTTTAGCCAGATTCAATTTTATGAACTATAGTCTTTTTTGTATGCATTTAATGGTCGTGTGTTTTGTGTATGTGAAAGAAGTTATAGTAATAAAAAAAAATTCATGTCTGTTGTTAACAGTGACATATCACCAAGTCAGAAAGAGGAATGGTTTGTGTGAAAAGGGAAACCATTTTTCCCGTCGACAACGTCATCTTCAGCACAAGTTTTTTTCCGGATTGAACAAAATCAAGCCAAAACGTGCACCAACCCATCGAAACACAACAACACCCACCCTCAACTCAAACTCCATAAAAACATAAGCAACTTTCCAGTTTTAATGCTCTATGCCATCGCATGACACGTGCTAAATCATCAAGGTACAACTAAAGAACTCAAGGAGGCATTTTTTCTCAAACGCTCATCCTCCACACAAGACTCAAAAAAGGAAGCTTTTTTCGGAAGCAGTAGAAACTCCATCAAAAAGTGTCATGACGGAAATGTTGGAAATTCCCTTGCATTTGTTGTCACCTTTGGCTACGTAGGATTTGAGTAATGTTAATAATTGGTCTCAAAAAAACTAAAGAACTCAAATTCAATTTGGAAAGAAGTTGGAAGAGAAATTTGAGAAAAGTCTTCGATGAAAAGCGGAAATACAAAGGTATGCCATTACTATACATACAAAGACCATCAACGAATGGGCAACCTATCTGAGTTGACGGTAATGAAGTATATAGAAATCTTCCAAAATAAAAAGTCGACTCCAATCTCCTCAAACTATTCAATTATTAATTATATCATCATCACAAAATGGACTTTTAAAAGATAAGATGTAGGACGTGAGCACCGCAGGGAGAGATTATTTGCAAAGAAGAAATTGATTTTAGAGAAGAAGAAAAAATTGTAATAATTAAACCTATTCACCAGATGGGCTTCGCGGTACCCCAAAGCCGTCTGCCTTGTTGTTCAACACAAAAACAATAGCAATTGAATTTTGTAAAAAAAAACATACTTTTAGTAGATAATTTTATTTATCGTACCTTAATTGTATAAACACATAACAACTACTGCAACTTTTTCCAGTTTTCAAAACCTTCACCTATAAATATATCGATATATCTCTACATATATACACTCGTATATAAACACTGTACACACATCCATAACGCCACATACACACTAAAAAGGTTCACATGTAAGATCATTCCTGATATGTAGTGGAAATGTATATAGGACAGGTAATAATTAATTATAGAATCTTTTGTGTAATTTAATACGACTGTAAGAGTTAGCTCGTTTGTACTCTCTTTCAAATACTGACATAGTTATGTACATATAAAATTTATAAAAATGCTATAAACTAATGAGACATTACGTGCTTTTCTTATTTTTCTTACACAAAAAAAAGGATTTTAATTAGTTTTTATTTTTCATGTAACTTCTAATAATATTGAAAGAATAGTATCTAGATGTATTCATATACTCAGCATTAATAATTATTCCTACAAAAACTTAAATTTCAAGGAAGATTCAAAAATGATTCAAGGTCAGAGTAATAATAATTGCAGTTGAGGCAGTTGCTATTATATTCTGTCATGTTGGCATGTATGAAAACCTATCCATCAAATATTATTATTGATTTAAAAAGTTTTTTACTCATAGCAGATTTCACAATAATAATTTATTATTGTGGGAACTCTAGGAGATCTCTAATATCTAATTATTATTGCTAGTAAAATTAGTAATGAGGCAGCTATTCTTTTAAATATGGATATAAAGAGAGAATGCATTGACTTTATGCTTGTCATAAAGTAAAAGCCTTTGACAGCTAATTTGTAAATGCTTAGTTTAGAATCTCTATACTAGCTATACTTAAGTACATGGATTTAAATATGTGGTTAATTATTCACTGTACAAATAATTGTGTAACCAGCACCTGTTGTGTAGCAGAGGTCATATGAAAGCTTATCCATAAAATCCTTTTGTTTTGTAATAATTGTGAAATGAATAGCTTCTCTGCGTATAAAAGTGACTATATTCACGGTATGCACACAAAACGCTATGTTCTGTAGACTATATACGAGAAACTGAAAGCCTCCGATTGTGGGTTTGCGTGAGATTATACTACTAAAAATTTTTATGTTAAAGACATTCTCATGTCATGGGGAAAACATGTCAGTAGAAATGGAAAATATGTTTAAAAAAATTTTAATACCAAACCAATTCCATCCATAGGAAATATTTGTACTCTTGTTAATTAGATTCAGTATACCATGTTCTATAGAAAAAGCTCCCCCCTAAAACTTTAGTTTAAATGTAGGATGGGCAAAGCCATTAAAATGTATAATTAGAGTGAGGTATTCGTACAAAAACATATTATATATTGTAAAGTGTGACAAACTGATTACAAATGTTTTGAAAATTATTATGTTAGGGTCATGAACACAAGGTACATATTTCGAAATAGATTCCCTTCAGTCTCCTATTTGTTACATTGTTACTCCTATAAACTAGTCATTATGGAACACCACACCAAAGGTGTGAGTAGTTAAAATTACATTTAAACACCTATTATTGTTAGAGGTATTTAATATATAATTAACGAATTAAAAGTATCTATAAATATATTTAACTTGTAAGCACAATATCTCTGTCAGGTTTGGTCCACTCTTCCAATTCTAGTAGGTAGTCATGGGAGCGAAGTATTTATTCATGCTAAAATTGAATGCTATTGGAGAAGGTAGTACTTTTCTAACAAGCCTGTTTTCTCTTTGAAGGTATATTTGAAGGAATCGAATATGTCTGTAAATAGCAGGAAATGAGTAGTTGTTAGTTTGAAATTGAAAAATATTTGTACTTTTCCAATGTGTTTCCAGAACTGACAGGAATTATATCTCGAGAGCATTCCTTTGCCTACTTACTTGTATTGAAGATAGGTAAACATACTAGAAATGAGATTTTTTATTGAACTTTTTCAGCCAGGCATTAATTCTTGTAAGTGTAGGTCCTCTTTGGGCATAAATAAAATGCTAAAAGCTCTATAAGCTTTCAGAAATCAATTACAAGTAAGGTACATACCGTTCCCAAAAGCAAGGCGTATACAACTAGAAAAATATTCAGGTCTCGTAGAACAAACATTTTTTATGATCAGAAAGGAAAAAATAAACTATTTATTTTATTTAGAGGTCCATGAAAAAGTGAATTTAAGTTCGAAAGGCTATAAATACACTTGTATGTCCAAGTCCAAGCATATGATATGTAGTAAAAATCCATATACATTTTGTTTAGGAAATATATGTAATAATGATTTTATTGACTTGCAAAATTCTGGAAATACTTGATTTTAACGTGGTTCAATTAAAAGAATTTTATAGAGTTATAATAGATACCATGGCAATCAAGTACGAAGTAAAAGTGGTGACCGCTAGACAATAAAACCTTTTGAAAATCATGTTTCCAGCGAAGTTACAAAAAAAGTAATGTGCTAAATATGTCCAGGATTGTAAGCCGTTCAAAAACCTTCATTACTAAGGAATAAAGGGATTCTTCAGAGTTAATACTTCACAAGGCATTTGTATATTCCTGTAGAATAGATCCCAAGATTAAAAATCTCCAAGGCATTTCCTCTAATTGAAATAAGAATGTATGAAATTCGCAACCTCTACATTTTTGAACAGTTTATTGGTAAAAATTTATGTGAATATAATTGGCAATTTATGTACGTAGAGATAACCACCCCCATCCCTACAGGTTCTAGTAGTGCTGATTTCCGTGTGTAAAAATAAAAGCTCACTTAAATATATGTGCAAATAATATGATCAATATAACGATATTTGCTCACCTGTAACTCCTTTGACAATTTATAGAGACTATAGTGAAAGTCTTTTGGGATTTTTTTCTCCAAACATATGAGTAGTACCTTCACTGTATCTGTGTGTAAGTATCATTAGTCACATATCAAAGAAATCAAAAAAATGATCAGTTTGGTCTCGAACTTAAGATAATCTGCCAGTAACTATGGCTTGAAATTTCTGTAGAAAAATTTGTGATTTGTTCTAAGTAGCAGCAGCACGTATCAAGCAGAGATGTTCTGTGAAAGCAAAACATTCCGTGTGCATATCAAATACAATACATAATTTTTATTAGATTTATCATGAATTATAGTACACAAAAACCAAATCGTGTTAAGTAGGAGGGGTGAAAAATATAGATCAGATGTTTCCTATCATTGGAATTCCATATCAGAAAAAAAATAAAGTTATTATTATGATTATTATATGATTAACCTCTGGAAATTTCTTACTGAATAAATAAAATTACTGAAAGCCATCAATGAGGAAAATGTTAAACCTGTGCGATGTTAATAATAGGTCTTTACTACTTGTAAATTAGCGTAACTATAATATTTAACTACAATACGTCAGAAAATAATGTAACAGGCTTCCATACGATAACTAAAAAAAATTGTGTAGCTTTTAAAAAAAACGTCGAGGTTTTCGTGAGTAACAAGATATGAAGAGGAATAAATGTCTCTGACTACATTCATCACATCACACTATGTATATCTATTAATTGAGTAATTTATAACTAACTAAAAGAATATGGGTTAATTTTATTGACTTTATTATATAAGAAATGAGAAATGCATTTTTGTATGGTACAAGAATTTAAACATTTAAAGCAGTGGCAAAAAATTTATGCAGTCGGAAACGTTTTGTGTCTATCTTTCAAAAACTGATTGGAGCCTCTGGGCTAATTGTAATACCAACGAAGATTCTTTCTCGAATCTAGCGAAAAAACTGCAAAACTAAAAAATTGTAACTGGTAATGATACTTACTACTAATAAAATGCTTCATGAGTTTCGAAAATATTTTGGTTTAAGATTGTCAAGTAGTTTGAACTTGTAGAGGGTTGTTGAATAGTGAATTGGCTTGAATTAATACTGTACAAACTATAAAATTCAAAGAAGAAATTTAAAAAATGTGCTGTTTTATCCCCTGTACTTGAATGTCATTTATTTCTTCATAAACGAACGAGTTGTACTGGAAACTCTAATTGGATGGGCATATATATTTACGTAAATGTTGCAATTTCGTCGAGCTGAAATAATTACAAAGAGCCGGATTTGCGGTGTCGAGTGAGTATACGTTTATTTTGCAAACAGTGTAATATTTTTTTTACTTTTATTAAATGTATCACTAAACTATCCAAGATAATTATGGCTTGACCGAACAAAACTAAAACTTTTTTCATTACTCTTAGCCAAATTACAAGGAAATAAATTATTTTACATCTTCTACATATCACCGCTTGCGATACAAACTCAAACACACATTACAGAATCACAAATTCGGATAAAATTAATTTTGACGTTGTTTTAATAAATAATTAATACTAAGATTAATGTCAGTAGTCAACTACTGCGTTAAAATCCATTTTTGCAGGGTTCGCTGCACCTGCAACGATAACAGGCTCGTTACTACAGCGATTACAATAATAAGTTTGGATGATGACTGTAGCATCAAACGTGTTGGTTGTTCCTCTAGTTCTCATATTAAAAATATATCATATGCGATTTCAAACAAACTTTGTAAGGTCATATTACAAAATCCTTAGTGGCTATGTAAGACAGAGAATAGAAAGAGGAGTAGGAATGTCCGGAGGATTCTTACGAAAGTAAGATTATCAAGGATATTTATTTATCGCATATGGTTTCACTTTTTAATTAAACTATGGTACCAGCTACTTTGACTTTCCTGAGTGTCCCGTAGTAATTTCTCCTCTTCTGGCTTCAATTCCAATAGCGTTGCTACTACGCGGATAAGGTTGTGGGCCTAAAAATTAAATCCATGGTTATAACATACATAACTGAAAAAAGGAAGAACTACAGAAAAACAGCCGGGCTAACATACAAAATAGCATTGGAGAGTAACTTACAACTTGAGGATCGGAAGCAGTTAAATATTTAAACAAAACCGAGCGTAGGTACATAAAATTCACATCTGGGTAAGGAGCGTTCATATCGCCGTGATGAGCATCTCGTAAACTGTACGGAAACACAAAATTTATTCTTTTTTAATTCAAGAGATGTTGAGCGACGATAAAATCATGCTGTATACATGATGATACTGTAATGATGTTTGCTTAGTAAAGTGCAGTGCATATAGTAATCTTGAAAGTCAAGAAAAAAGGGGCAATAATACACACGTACCTCACTTCCTCCATGTGGGACACGTTAGGATTTGGATTTAAATTTGGCGTGCTGGAGTTACTAATATCGTTTTTGAGCTCCTTATGCAATGATTTTTTTAATTCGCTCAACTGCTGCCTACTTGTTTTCAGAGACTGTAAATAAAATAATTATTTGAAGACTTGAGAAAGTAACTACTATGCATTTGTATATTAGAAATTGGTTTTCATGTTTTTTAATGACGAAAATTTTACCTTCTTTAATTCTGTAACCTCATTGTAGAGTTCGGAACTTCTGTCCATAGCAGACTTTGCTTCCTCTTCAGCTAAAGCCTTGTGAACACTCATTTCTTCGATCTGACTATCAATCAAATCTTTTTCATCTTGAAGTTTAATTATTTGACTTTTAAATTCACTTAGCTGCGTCTGAGCTTCGTTCAGATCACGTCTTAACTGGTTGTTCTTAGTTGCTTCTTCCGAGGCGATAACTTCTTGTTTATTCATAATTTCTTTCAAAGAATTTACTTCTGATTGCACATCAACAAATCGTTGTTCTCCATCTTCTTTTTGTTTGTTCAATAAAGCGGTGAGCTCTTCAATTCGGGATACCAGATTAGCATTCTCAATTAGTGAATTGGACGAGGAACTTTTTAACTGAACAACTTCATTTGTCAATTCATGATTTTTCTCCATTAGAATGCGGACTTCCTGCTCATTTTGAATTTTCAAGGTGTTTGCCTGGTCGAGTTGATTTATTATACTCTGCTGATCTTGCTGGAACTGATCTTTTTGCTTTTTCTCAGTTTTCAGCTCAGAATGAAGTATCTGAGTTTCTTTCTTCAGATCATCGAGTTTTCTCTCATAATTAAGTTTCTGCTCCTCCAAAAGCTTCTTAAGTTTCGCCACATTAGCAGATTCTTCGTGGGCATTTTGGTTTTGACGAAGCAATAATTCTTCTTTGGTTTTGCTAATTTCTTCCTCAAATTGGGATACCTTCTTTTTTGTCACCTCCAGTTCCCGTCCAATTTCCGAAAGCTAGAAGAGATTAAGACATGAGCCAATCAAGACAGTAATACTCGAGTGGACAGTGATAAATAAAGTTCACCTAAGAACAACAGCAGGAGAAATATTACAACGACAAGATCTAACAGAATACAACGGAAGTCAATTAAAGATGTTTACTTTACATCCAAAGTTGCATAGTTGTTAGTCCAAAAGTTTCTACCAAACTGATTTCATTCAAAAACGTTACCCAAACTAAATTTATCCATACAATACATACAAAAAAATGTCACATACAAAATAAATCTATAGTAAAAACAAAACTAAAAATGTCACTGTAATAATCGTTCATTGACCAAAATTGCACAGAAATATTTTGATAAAATATATCCATCAAAACATTCAAAACTAAATTCAACCAAAATAATTCAGCTATTGCTACCCGTATTGATTGCATACAATATTTCGGATAAAAACTTGGATGCGGTTCTTCTTCGATGAATATTTTATATTTTGTTAATAGTCAATCTGTTTTGGATAAAAAATGTGATAGATTTAAAATACTTGATTTTTATTTATCAACGGTTTTATGTTAATATTTGCTGGTTAAAATCATTTTGAATATTAAAATGGCTAAAATGCAAAAGAATTTATCATTAAAAGGATATCCAAAATTTTGTAGGTACGTCCACTCAGTTCCAAAACTTAAAAGTAATATATCTAGCAAAACGTGAGTGAAAAAGAGTCCAATTTTAACCACTTGATACATGTGGTTCCCATAAGACCTTAACCACTACCCGAACATTAAAATATACGAAAAAAAATCAGACAACTTCATGAATTTAACAAGCCTATTACAATAGAACTATTAGCCTTGGAACTTAGTCGATAATGGGGAATATTTATAATTATAATTATTTAGCTTCGCCAGAATGCACCGGTGAAATATATTTAGAATTTAGATATTGACACCGGCAACCTGTAATCACCGTGGGTAAGTAATATTTAAAAAAAAGAGAGTTACTGACCTTGGCCTGTTGGATTTGCTCAACTTCCTTGGCTTTAGCAAGTTGAATGACTAGATCCTCTTTACGTTTTACAAAATCTTGCGACTTCTTTTTCTCTTCATTTAATAATGTCGTAAGCTTTTCAATTTGCTTAGAACTCTGGATTTGATTGTCCTTAGAACTTTGGATGGACGCTGCCAAATTCTAAAATCCAGAGATGCAAGATTAGTTTGTACCGCTAGTTTTAACTAATTAACATAAGTGGCGCCAAAATAAACATACCTTTTCTACAACACTTATGTTTTGTCTAGCTCTTTCCAAGTCACCCTCGAGTTGATTAGATTTATTAGCTTGTTCTTCCAATTTTTGCTGGGTCTCTTTCAAGTCTTTCAAGGTTCCAGCAACCAGTTCACTTGTTTTTGTTTGCAAGTTACTGACTTCCCTGCTTGCTTCATCCTTTATTGCTTTCATTTCTTCATCTAGTTTGGTGTATACAGCTAACTTTTTTAAAACTAAGCGTGTGAAATTAGATAATTCGTCGATGGAGTCTCCCGAAATTTTTTCCTCATTGGAAAGCTTCATAATATCTGTAGATTCATTTTTAAAATCTGCGAACTTCTTTTTAAGTACAAGTAGTTGGTCCTTTTCTTTTTCGATATTTTGCAACTGATCAATGCTAACTTGCAAGGACTTGTTTTCACTTGTAATTTTGTCTAGACTTTCTTCTAACTCCGCTATTCTTCGCTCTGTTTGAGAAATCTAAAGATAAATTTGATAAATAGAACACACGTTTATTACATTTCAAAAGAAATAATTTTATCCATTACAAGTTACTCAATAAATTTGTTTGAACTTTGACTTGGCGTTTTTTCAGTACCTGAAGACCTTTTCCCTGTTCTTCCGATAATTTTAATTTCAATGCTGCTATTTCTTCCTGATGATTACTCCGAAGCTTCTCTACCAAGCTGGAAAGATCATTTTTGTCATTGGTGAGCACCTTAATAACCTCTTGTGATTCATTTAAATGCTGAGTAAGGGCCTCAAAATCTTGTTGGAGTTTGTCAAGTTTGTTTTGATCGAATGCAGTTTCTGAATGATTTTCATCCTCTAATTGAATAAGGCTTAGCTGAGTTTCTTGGAGGCTCTTAGCACTTTCAGTGGCTAGAATGTTCTACAAAAAAAAATTCGAGTAGTAATAATTAATAATAAAAATGGTTTTAATCATGTTACTTAACTTATTGAATGAAACCATCCACTTACTGCTTTTTCTGCACTGATTCGCAACTCAGAATTTTCGGTTTTCAATGTTGAAATTTCCCGGCTATTAAGACTTGCATTGGATTTCAGTTCGGAAATAACTAGTTTAGCAGCCTCTAACTCTCGTCGAGTTTGCTCTTGAGCTTTTTTCAGGTTTTCAAATTCCGACTTTCCAGTTTGAATTTCTTGGAGTCGTTGTTGTTCTAAATTTTGAAGCTCCCGGTGTTGATTTTTCTGTAATTCGGGCATTCGATCACAGCAAGGTAAATATGATTTCCAAAAACCACCGTTTGTTATCTCATTAAAATTACAGCCGTGATTCTGAATTTTCTTACCAAGTCACTCATGCTGCTTTGTAAGGACAGAAGTTCGCCCTGTAGAGAAGTAAATTCACTTTTGGTTTCCGTGTGTTCCGCCATAAGATTGTCATAGGCTTGAGTGACGTGACTAGATTTGCTCTCCAAATCACGAAGTTTGTCGCTTAGCTCTTTATTTTGCTCTTCCAAATCGCTGATCTTTTTCAAATACTCTTGATTTGAATCTTCTAAAGCTTGTTTGGAAGCGGAATCACTATTTTCACTGGAAGAATTACTAGACGGCTGACCTCCATTATTGAACCCCTCAGTGGCTAGCCACAAATTTACATTATCCCGGTCCTTTCGATTCTTAACATCTGACTCCAACTGAGCAATTTTGACCAAAGCCGACTGAAGGTCATTCTGTGTATTAAGAAGCTAGAAAACCCCAAATAAAACAAATTATATATGAGATTTACCGCAGGTCCAAATGAATTAAATATCTTACCAGGTGCTTCACCTTAGCATTTTCTTGTTTCGATAGTCCTTCCAAATTTTCTAATTCCGTCGCAACACGAACATACTTTTCCTGCCAACTGGACTCCACAGACTTTATCTGATCTCTGAATCTGTCCCTCTCATTCCTCAACTGGCTCAATTCATCCTCCTTAGTATTATACTTCCAAGCAAAATCTGCCTCTTGATTCTGCAACTTCTCCTCATACGATTTCTTAAGACTATCTAACTTAGACTTTAAATCTATATTAACTTTCTTCAGTTGCTGCAGCTCCTCATTGCTCGCATCCCGCTGGCTATGGCTGGACTGACCGGCGTTTGATGCATGTGGACGACCTTGACTCACCGGTCTGTCTGGCCCTATATCAATTAGACTTGCCACCGAGCTCTGTCTCGAGCCTAAGTTCGGAGTGTTTGTACCCTGCAATTCCAACAAATTCCAACAACTCAATTCATTTCTTTGATCAACATCACTATTATCAAATCTAAATTCATGTCTCTGAACATAAATAATAATTATCATTTCTCAACAGACACTATGTGAAATCCTATCAATTTTTCAATTCCAAATGCTAATTTTTCTTGGTATAACTTCCGTGGAATCAATTTCTCGCATTCCTTTATTCACAATACCATCAAATTTAATGACGCATCAAAATTCAAAATATTTACATGAAGACCTTGACTCTCAGACTGTCAAAAATAAAAAAAACTGGGTACTATCAAAGCTTCACACACAATTAAGTGTACCAAGGCAATGAACTCTTTCACAAAGTTCCATCAATACAAATAAACTTTCAGTTTCCAAGAATTAATTATCCTCAAAGGATTCCATGAGGTCCCAATAAAAGAAATAAACAAACATATTGGCCTAATTGATACAAATTTACCTGTGTACTTCCTCCAACTCTTCGGTCACCCAGGGCACCTGCTATATTAATTGGACTTGTTAATCTACTCAAGTCCCCCACCTCCTCTTCTATTTTCTTCTTTAAATTTGCGAACATTTTCAAGTAACCTACTTTTTCAACTTGATCCAGTTAAATTCACCCAAACTCAACATACACCGACACTTATAAGGTACACAACTCCACACTAGATATACATATAGAAAAGTTGAGTAGCAAAACACTACACAATAATAATATCTAGCTCTTCGTTTCGTGTGTATTATGCAAACGCAGCTTGATTACAAATCTTTTCTGCAGCATTCAATTTTTACAAGGCACCGTAAAGATTTGAAGTTCACACAATTATTATTGTTGTTTATTTACAGGGGATGAGGATATTTTTGACAAAAAAAGAATTCACAATGTAATAACCACAACAAGAAGAAGTACAAGAAGATTCACAGTCAGTCAGAGAGGCCACTCAAAGGAAGAAGAAATTTTGTCTCAAGCCTCTCTATTGCCACATTTCGCCCAACCTTTACACGTAGATGTACACATGTCAGATTATATCATCTTATTCCATCTCTTTCCCAGGCAAACGCATTCGAGAGGCTCTCATTTAGGCGCCATTGCAAAACTTATATTAGCAGCTTCTCTCTTTAAACTTTCCCTTTAAATCTTTGTTTCTCTCATCACTTTAAATACTTTTGGTCTTTGCTAAATACTTGAGTAAAGTTCAGTAATCATAATTTCTTCGAATTACTTCTGTGTATGCTCGTAGTATGCAAAGAACAAATTACGTTACGGTTTAACTTAAAATGCTAATGCTTTTTTCATTGCATTTATTCTCAATGATTTTATAACGTTAGTATAGTATTTTGATGGTTATTTTTATTTTTACTGATATTTTTATGCCCTATAATGTAATGGCTATTAACTATTAATATTTTGACTGAGTGCGTCCGTACCGGCGAATTAGCATGGGCTTTTTAGCCCTCTGATAGTTAAAATGTTTCTATTTATTCTTTAATGAATACATTAACCTACAATTTCAGTGGGTTTTAAAAGTATGTAGACATACGTATGGGTGAAAGTAAATGCTTTTATTCGTGATCATAAATATATGGAAACGTGCATACTCTTTTTGCACGTTTCCATATATTTATGTGCTTTCTGATTTTTGCCAATATTGTGAGAAAGTAAAATTGTGGGGGATTTAACAAGTATGTAGACCCTCAATATGTACGATTAGATTGAGTTTAGATTCGTTATTAGTCATTAGGGAGTAGGATGAGAATAAAAGAGCACTTTATGCAGGAAAATGTGGCATTTTGTATGATATTCATCTTGGGACTTGGCTTTAACTATATACAGCAAAAGAAAAATGCTATAATGTAAGTGTGTAAGCCATGTCATCGCACAATAGGAACGCTGTGTAATGCAAAAAGTGACACATAAGTGCGTAATCTGAATAAAAGGTGATACAAGAGTATGTCTGATTGTGATTATCCGTGGCAAACCGTAGAGCCATGTGAAGAATTGATGTTCATTCGAGAGGTTATAATGAAGTAATTAAAGTCGAAGTTAAGGAGCTATTCGGGCGTAAAATGAATACAAAGGTTTTTATTACATGTATACTATTATTTATACATCATTCTGTACTTGTAATAAAATACCGGTAGAAATTTTGTTTTTTAAGGAATCACAGTTGCTGATCATGGATTGATAATTCCAAGAAAAAATGTAAAGGGTAAACGTTCTGACTTTACTTAATTTCAAAGTATGTATGACTTTTTATTCCACAACTGAAACTTCCATCAGACTACAAAGTACGGAACGACATTACATATAGTAATAACAATCACTACTGTTTCAGCTTGGTATTGTTATAAAATTTTATTAATCACGGACGAAATTGCAGCGATTACCTATTTTCGCCTCCAATGCTACTTTTTCCTAAATCTATAATAAAATGTAGCAAATTCAACCTACAAAACTCTGCACCTCGTACTTCAATTAAACCGAGTATACGAATATACTCAACTCGTGTGACTTTTTGTGACGTGCATTCGCGTGAAGAAAGAGTATAAAAGTTTCTGGTAAAAATGCTGCACTGAATACCGACACAAGTTCTCCAAAAAACTGGTATACGCGTTTCCAGTATGAAATTTTTAGCATTATGTCAATATTCCCTGGCTGGTAGAAACAAAAAAAACGGATGCATACAATTCCTTAAAATGGCAATTAATATAAGTCTACGCATAACAAAATCATGTGTTCTTTTTGTACATTTCTAGTGAAATTGGAATGTAGCATATTTCTGGCATTCTGGAAGCGTCTTAATTAACAGTCTCTCACAAATCTCTTTTATCTATACGCGTCTATCCAAGCAGACTACTACAAAATAGGCGACAATAAAGCAGAAATGCTGACAAGTAAGTTCATCCTGACGGTAAGTTCACGCACTTTCAACATCAGAAATATTTCCGAACTACTAAATTGCCACCATTCAAGTTGAAGTTACCCCGCGTCGGGCTATTAGAAGGTTGAGCACGGGATGCTTCTTAATATAATCCACGGCTTTTTTATGCGTCACCATCGTAAAATCATATCCATTACATTGCAAAACTTTATCATGAACTTTGAGTCCCGCCTTATCAGCTGCAGATCCATGGGTAACTTCAGTAATATATACACCATTGTCCGTGTAACCATGCGGTGAAAGACGGTAATCTTGGTCAATTCCTCCTCCAATTTTAAAACCACACTTCATCACCTCTCGGCCTTCCATGTCAACGCTTAATTCCTTATGAAGTGTTATGGGAATCTACACAATCAATTCAAACTCGCATCAAGCACCATAAAATTTGTCACATCTATTATTAGAACGACTCCTACACTCACCCCCTTGCAATTTATGCTGTCAATAAATCCGATGACATTGAAATTCGTCATTCAACAGCATTAATAATTATTTCGACTTACACTAAGGCATTCCATCGCCGTTCCAGCTTGATGTTGAAAGGCCATAATTGCATGCCGTTACCCACCCCACTTGGTTTCAACTCTGCAAAATCGTAAATGATTATTCTTTAATTCATTCCTTCATGGCAGGCTTAAATCGACTTTATAAATATTATCTAATTGTAATAGCCTTATCATTATCACATAATAATTCCACTGCACACTAATTAAGTTGGTCCACATGCAAACGTACTCATCACTTAATTTTATTCAACACCAAAAATTGTAGCTTACAGATAATACCCACAAACACCTTGCATAATGACTAATGACATGCGAATAAACTGCAATTGAAGTTATTCATCCAGATATGAAACACCTAACAGTAAAAATGTCCATCCGAATAATTTGAATAAAATAAATAATCATTCTACATTAATCTTCAGCACAACACAACACAATTCTATTACCAAAAAAAGATCAAAAAATTAATGCCACCCAATGTTTACCTTCTATTAGCTGCAGTTCCAATGCAGATCCAGAAATTCCAGAATCCAAACAATTGAAGATCGCAATTATGACAATCGCAAAAAATCACTGACAAAATTGTAAGAAGGTTTCACAGCTTCAAACTAATAGCGATTGGAACTGGAAATGTGAGGACCGCTCCGTTCAGTCTTCCCTGTCCTTGTCAATATTATTGTAATCTCTGCAATGATTCAGTCTCAGTCTTGAAGCGAAGCTGATACATTTTCAATTCCAATAAACACCAATGTTTTGCACTCTTCGCGTTTGCTCATTACGGAGCTCACAGCTCACCCGTCCAGTTTAGCCTTTTAGCCTCAGGTAGCATCGTGTCCTATATGCTGCACCCTTTAAACTTCAAGTGTGTACATAATAATATGTGCGCTATATACAAATTGTCACAACCAAAGCCTAATAGTCACTGGCCCAGACTCTAGGGTTAGGGATAGAAAATTGCAATGCCAGTGGATGTTCACTGGCAGGAGGTGAGGGAAATCTCGCCACCTCAAACATCCACTGGCATTGCAATTCTCTATATAGTTAGTGAATCAGAATGTCAGTTTGACAGAAGTTGTAATGATGTCTGAAATTGACAGGTTACTCGTACGCTGGATGGAGCCTAAAAATGTTGCAGGCAGTCACATAGAAGACTCTGTCAGAGCCGAAAAAATGCCTGCATTTTTACTGAAATTTTTTGGTCCAATTGAAATTCTAGTATTTTTAGCCTATAAAAATGAGACAAATTAAAATGTACATTACTAAATTAAATTAGTTAAGCAGGCTTAAATTTCGTTCCAGTTGGTGTAAGCAAATAAAAAATACTCATTGGTAAACGTTGCATTCCAATGACACCTTGCTTCTGTTTTAAAGTTTAATAAAAAAAAAGTTTTACTCTCAAATCACTTAATTCTCTGGAGATCAACCCAGTTACATGTATAATGCTGACCTATCAAAACAGTCCTAGATAGCTACATCGGCATTATACTCGCTCTGGTTTGTGCTTGGGAATACAAGAGTGAGATTTGTACAACCCTTGAGCTGATGCTTGACTTGTGACTCGTCCTCTGACTCATCAGTATGCATATGAATCCTGGCAAAAAACCATTCTTAACATGATCATGCACATAACCTTTATCTGACATCATTGCTGGCTCATATAAAAAAATGTCATCATCATCATCATCACCGAGTGATATTTTCTCGTTCACGTTTATACAACCTTCCTGTGTGGTTTTGCAGGAAAGATAATTCTAAAAATTCAGCAGAACGAGTTCTCAGCTTGGCGCTTTGGTGTTTGGGAACTGTAAGCTGTAACACTTGTTATCATGATACGACTATACGGTTACATAGAGATACAAGGCTGAACTTAAGATTTCAATATTCAATCAGAGGAGATCAGGTTGGTCATATGCAAAATAATTTCAGGGTGTGGATTATATTACCAGTTCAAGACTTTATTAAAATGTAAATTACTGAAACACGATATTTACGGGTGGTTAAATTATAGGCGTAAGACAAATCATCGGCATTAGTAATCCTCCTATTGTAAGAAATATAATGTAAATCCAAGCGTCATCATACATTCAATAATAAATGCTTTTTAATGCCCGCAAACCTACACTACATTGCTTCATTACATGTGATAGATGAGGCAATGAGGCTGCTCACCCTATGCTCGTTCGATGTTGAATTGGAATTCATGCGAAGATCAACGACTTCACATTTTGTTTAGCAGAGGGCCCTACTGTCACCGTTATATAACGATGAATGAATTTCGTAGAAATTCTCGCTATTCCCATACTATATATAATGTATGGTGTATGCAAAGTAAATAATAGCAGGAGAAAATAATTATTTTCTCATATGGTCAAATATTAATTCTTGTTCCTCGTTTGCTCATCCGTAAATTCCCATTAAACTCAGGGCTGGAGGTGACGGCTGTTTAGGCGTTTAGAGAAGAATATGGAACAAAACTTATGTAATTAAATACAAATACATATATAGTATGGATGACCACACATTTTACGAAGTGCTTATATGTAGCTTTGAACAGAGTAGCTTACAATTAGATTCTTTGCAATTCTGAATACAAGTACAAACATACATTCTAATTTAAAACACACGAATTAATTAAATGGTGATAGATAAAAAATGAATTTTATCAGTCATTCCTACGAACAAAAGTAATTCCACGAACCACGTTTCCATTTAACATATGTACTATAAACACTTTAAGCGTTTCATAATTGATAACATAAAGTTTTTTAATTATTACTGTTATTGTATATGAAAATAAGCCATTTTAACTGTCTGACATTGTCTATATACAATATGACTTCCTCTTTCATTAATAATGACGCAGACTTGGCTTAGGCTTAATCTACCTAATAAGTGCTTTCTATTTCATTCGTTCATTGTTATCGCATTTGATTGCTTTCTCTGATGCGTAAATCAATAGTGATGAGATTATCTGATAGATACGTTAGCGGCGATGTGGACATTTGTAAATAATTTCTTTCAAAGATAAAAGAACGACTAAAGCTACATTTCATTCAAGCCTAATAAGCCAAACCAAATCGCCAATAAAATGAATATATATTTATATATAGTCGTAATCCTATAATCGGACTTTTTGACTGGATGGGAAGGGCACAATTGGTTTACTTTATTGATCCACACAGGTTGAAAGGTCTGTTTAGCATTCAGCAAAAAGTCTTGGACTGAACTTTTTTAATGATTTACCTAGGTGGAAAGAGCGTTTAAATTTTATTTGTATAGATGTATACAAATGACAACCTCATATTTAAGTAAGTACATATATGCATGGAGTACAAAAACTAATAATAAGCTACACACATATAATCACTGAAAGAAAGCTGATGTAATTATTTGTGCTGCACGTAAACACGTCACGAAGTGATGTCAAAACAAAAAAATTCTTTAGCCCTAATTTCAGTATTGCTTGTACATTAGTTTATGCTGTCTAGAAAGTATTTAGCGCAATTTATCACTTCCAGTATACTTTTCAAGATTCTAAATACTTAATTTTACTTCAACCATTGCTGAATACAGATTCTATATTCGTTGTTCCCTCCTGCCTACAACCACCACTACCTTATATGTACTTTAGTAATCATGAAAGTGTATATGTAGATTGTAATATTTCGTGTTCATACCGACTCTCAAGTGGGGTATAATTAGTATACATGAAGTTGGTTAAATTCCTATATTGAATAACTCCCAACTTTGGGCTTTACCTCTACCTCTACCTCATTCTACTTTCCTCTCATGGAACTTTCGTGTTCTCGTGTTATATCTACAAAATATAACCAGCTGCTCAATAAACTTATTTCTCTATGCCTAAAAAAAAGTTGACGAGAGCATATAGCTAAAGAAAAGGATGTCAGTCATGGAGTGAGTTTCCTAATTAATAAAATACTCTTTGCAAAGGAATAGTCTCATGGCTTGTTTACTATACATACATCAAGTTTGCAGCAAGTATTGTGTACATTCTCAACGCATCGCTTTTTCATGCAGCCATCATTGAAAATAAACAGAGGTACACTTGCAAAGCGTCTCTTTCCTTTGTTTACAATAATCCCTAGAAGTAATGTACACTTGCTCAAATACCGTGAAAAGTGACCTGTACCTGTATTCCCCGAAATCACCATATAGTTGCACAGTATTTAATTTTTAATGATTAAAGTCTCAGTTAAATTGCAGTATAAAATTATGCATAACAATTGCAACTTCATCATTGTTCCAATTCCATATTTGATGCAAGGCTATGGGGAAGCCCAAAATTAAAAAAAAATAATGGTATTAATTTTTCACTCCCAAATTGTGATAAGCATAGTATCTATGAATAAAACGGACTAGTACAGCCAAGCTTTCCTAGCCAATAAAATTGCCATTTTTAATTGCTATTTTAAGGTAGCTATTGATAATTTATATAAAATATTGAAAGCATATCTGTAAAGTAGTACACTATCAAATATTTTCCGCAACTCCAGCGTGTACCTATAGGCATACATTCTTGCAGCAAAGTTTAGTCTGGCCCCTCCGCCCCTTAAAGGGTTCGGTTCCCTTTTAATTTTAATTTTCCGGGTTTCCTTGACCGTATCCTTAAGCGGATCAAAAAAGGAATCGGAACCATTCGCTTTTCTGTCAAAAAAAGTTCCACCTGAAGCTTCAATAGTTACTTATGCCAATATAGTCCCAAAAAACTTCAAAATGACCAATTGAAGCCTTCAAGAAGGCATTGTACCGGCTTTCAAGTTCCTGCTACCAGCTCACATCATTAATAAGCTTGAACACAGTAAAATGCTCGTCGTTGCTAAGCGCTCTTTTTCACATTTTACTCGTCTTTGCATTGCAGGGGCGAAGCCACTATATGATGCATTTACTAGTCAATATTTACATAGCCACATGGCATGGCACTGGCTTTTTTTATTGCATGCAGTTAAAATGTGCCAGCGCTTATGCATATTGTATATATATACTTAATATAGTAGTATTTTGCTCTTTTATTACCAAACTTACCAAAGAATACACACTACATAGCAATATTAAAAAGTAAGCTAATTCTTTGGTATAAAATGGCTGCTGTATACACACACATGACTCTTTGCCCTTCATTGTATTAAAAAATGACGAGATGAGAAAGCTTCTTTATATGTGTGTGTGCCACATGTTGTTATGCATATCTACTTTATCGACTTGTGAGTGTACTATAGTACTATTTAAATATGTACTTCCTCATATTATCCTGACAGTTCATTATATTTTTCCTCAATTCAGTTGAGAATTTTATTGTATGTATATAATATTAAATTAGATTGAAGTGCATAAACGTACAATGTACATTACAAATATTACAATACATATACTGGGCTTTCCGAATTCCGAACGGAGAGTACATGCATATATAGCCTATAGGGATTATAAACTATATTTACAGAAGCATATGGTTGAGCCAGCGATATAAATATTAAGCATTTTTTCTTTTATTTTGGTGAGAAGAGTGCGAGAATATATAGGGAGGAAAAAGGAGAGGAGTATATTTGTATGTATGTACTGCACGTGGCGTTGTGGCGTATCATATTATAGCAGAATGGAACAGCCTTGAGTGAAAAAATATGTATATGAAATGGTTGGTATATCGCAAGTTCTCAAGTGCTGCTGACGACTCTACCGTGACTCAGACTCAACTCAACACTCAACAGCTTATATATTCTTCCTATATTCCTGCTATATACAGCGACACTTGAAGCGTTCAAGTTCCTTGTTGCTCTAGTGTAATTCTCATTCCGCCTCTGATCCTCTTCCGAGTTACCAGAGTTTTCCAAACTGGTCGCCTTTTTGAAAAGATTTTGCTGCAAATTGTGTCACCGTAAAAAGCCGGTAAAGCACTACGATCCAGAAAGAATCTTTAAGGGACACCTCAACGCCTACGAAACTTACGGACAAGGAGAATCAGAAATGGCTCTAATTCACACAGTTACCGATAAGGTATATTTCCAAATTTCTATTTATTTTTTTCATAGAATCGATATAATCAGTTCTTAGGCTCAGTACAAAGTTGTAGTTTTAGTTTTATTGATTTCTCTTGGTTGATATGATGAGTAGGAGAGGCTTTGAGGTGGATTGAAACGAATTTTGGTATTTAATTTTGAGCGTGACTTGCAACTAAAATGGTGGCATTTTTTTTCTTTCGTTCCTCTTATCTAAGTATTTTAGTGTGCCGCCAAAACCGGTGAGTTCGTGGAGGGAGAATTTTCTTCGTATGAGAATCGGATATTAGAATGTTAATGGATTTTTTAGTGGTGTTAATTTAAATTGGGGAGGGAAGTTGGCGAGAGTTGTGTGTGAATTGTATGTATATAGAAATATGATTAAGATAATTGAGTAGATGTCATATTGGTGTTGTCACATGTTATGAAGTCATTGAGCTGGCTGGGCAGAGGGGGGTTAACCTTGGAGAACTGTTAAATTATCGGGCGGTCATGGATTTAAGGGATTATAATGGTTTGTGGTGAGAAGTTGTATGGAATTGATGAGTTACGGTTATTCGTCTGGATTTTTTGGGTGTCTCTCGGAGTGGTGGGGAAAGGTGAATTAGCTTTTCAGAATTAGGTAACATTATATAGATTAAATGATATTGAACAATATTTTTGCGTGTAGATGATAAAACCTCCGTTATTTTACGCATGCTCAGCTGGAACGGGTAGTTTTTGACATAGCAAATGGAACTGTCATCATCACTTTTTTCGGACGGGGCTTTTAATCCAGCAAATTGATCTGGCTGTAAAAAAAAACCGATCGATTTATGCTTCATGGTCTCATTTGTCTGCTGATGCTAGCTTGTTTATGTTGGAGAATATGTTTTAGGCCGGGTGTAGTATAGGGTTAGAATGAAAAGCGTATCAAGATCGGTATTGTTTTGTGAAATGGAAAGGAGGTACCTTGTTAGATGTGAGATGGAACGAGGTAGTTTAATGGTTTTTTGGTGGTCCTCAGAAAGGATGCAGCAGGAAATTAGGTTATTGATATTGCTTGAATCATTAATTGATTAGTTTGTGGCATTTATTTTTAGGAAGATTTTGATAATCAGCTGAAGGAAGCTGGTACCAAACTGGTTGTCGTAGATTTCTATGCTACATGGTGCGGTCCTTGCAAGATGATCTCACCTAAGTTGGAAGAAATGGCCCAGCAATACACGGATGTGATATTCCTTAAAGTAGATGTGGATGAGTGTGAAGAGGTTGCTACCACCTACAACATCACCTGCATGCCTACTTTCATGTTTTTCAAGAAATCTGAGAAGGTGAGTTACCCGTTGTGCCCTTACCTCAACCATTTAGGGTCCTTTTTCATTTTTCATTTGTATTGATTATTTAAATTTGGATCTACCATAGATTTATGCAATATGTTTTTCCTCTGATTTTCAGGTTGACGATTTTTCCGGCGCCAACCCAGACAAAATTAGGGAATATATTGTGAAGCACAAGTGAGCTCCAATCCAAAAAATACCAGTAAACAACATCACTGTTATAGAAGTTTAGGGTAGCCGGAAATATTCTATCACATTCAATTTGTTTGCTTTGTACAATTATATACTCTCGTTCCGATTCATCCAGTTGCTAGATGCAAAAGAAATGTATGTGGCTGTAACTGTCGTTTAAATTGACGTAATTATTATGGATTTCTACGATTATCTTTTTGTATCTAAGGAACTAAATTTACTTGTGATTTCAAATCTATTCGAAATTATGTCTCACTTTTCTGAAGGCTTCTGAAACTTTCTGAAATAAAAATACAAATTGCTACATGCTTAAGAGAAAGAATGACTACTTTTTGTATTTACTATTTATTCCGCGTTGACTGTAATTTTATTTCGTGATGAATATATTCCATTTCTTGGTCATGACGTCATGTCAGGTGTAGTTGTCACTAATATTCCTGGTAAATACTGGTTTTATGACTCGCCAATTCTCACGCAACATTCTCTTCTCAGTCAGAATGGGTTAGTCGTAAATCATATAATAATATTTGATATATGCCTAAGAAATTATTTGTGTGCTCTGATATACTCGGAAGAAATATATTTTCCTACTGTTTTTTGCGATTTGTAAGTACACAGTTTGATTAGAGGTTGCAGATCTTTTGTATGAGTTATATGTACAGTACAATTTTTAGTCTACAATTGTTTCACAGATGGGTTTATTTTTGTACCTGTGTAAGGTTTGTTGTTTGTTCATTCCTTTTATTTAAATGAACACGCGCTCAGTACATATCGTCGGCTAAAGTGCAAAAGGGGCCATAATTTTAGAAGCGTTGTGCAAGAAGGGGCTATATGCAGCGATCG
>JAQFXU010000916.1:0-37758 GCA_034693705.1 Spatulosminthurus flaviceps
TGGCATGAATGTGTGGTCTAGCTTAAGTTCCAGATGTTGATGACCCGATTCTTCGAACGCTTTTTGAACGTCAAGAAGTACAATACAACAATCTAATTTTTCCTTCTTAGCTTTCAGCAAACATGCATTTAAAATTGCAGCATTTAAGTATGTGCCTGGACTAGAGATGAAACCTACTTGATTTTCGTTTAGAATGACAAATTCGTTCAACCTTTTATCCAAAATTCTTTCTATGATACGGCGTAGTACCGAACATATTGAGATTGGTCTCCAGTTACCAGGTTCATCTTTTGGACCTTTCTTGTGAATCAGTATAGTTCTAGCTTTCCTAAACGATGTTGGTACCAAATTCCATAATTGCATTACAGTAGCTATAAGTGCAATTGTTTTAAAGCATCTTATTTTTTTAATGCTCCGAATCGCAACCATTATTTATATTATTATTGTTATTGTAGTAGTTACGAAATCGAAACTTACGATATCGTAATATTTTTAGAGAATAACTTCGCAGGTTTGTTAAGCTTGTACATTTGCTGAGAACTTACTCAACAATTATCTGAGATTTGAAAATCCTCCTTCCATTTTCCATTTATAGAGCCAATGGCTAAGATCACTTTATTTACATTGTATAATCCTGCTACCTACATCCCCTGTTCTAAATCAGCTTAGGCAAGTAAATTATCCCTATATTTTCTACTGCACTTTTATCTCTACTATCGAACAATTTGACTAATAATAAAAAATGTTATTGAAACATATTGTTGATTTCATTGACAGTTAAATTGAAGCGGTTGCTTAAAATTTTTACACGCTTGTAACTAACAAGGTTCGATCTATTCACACCTCATTTGTGTTAGCACTTAGCACTACTGAATAAATCTTGTTAAGAGGTGGACATCGGCTGATTATCATAACTAACATGGCTAAAACAGTCCTCCATATTATAATGAATTGGGTGGAGCGACAACAACAACCACAGCAACAACCTTTCATTAACTATTCCATTGAGTATAAGAATATGTATAACCCTAGGTTTCACTCATTTGACTCTCAATCTCATAAAATGCGTTGGTAATAAGAAACGCAATAAACTTCTCAATGTCTTGTTACGAGTGACAAGAGTGGCAGGAACTTCCCTTTTTTCGCGTTGCTCTGCAGGGACTATTGTAGTAGTTAGAAAGCAATATTGCACAACATTGTCTCTCCTATTGTCAATCTGAAGTGTAGGGCTCTCAGCTCCTGCTCTACATCCTTAAAAGTTACGGTATAAAAAAACTAATTAAAAATTTGACGTCGGAAGCTTTCCTCTAACTTCCACGTGACAAAAGCCTCAAGTACTGAAAGTATAGCATATAAGCTTATGAAATAAACGTGCAAACCCAACGCCCCCACACACTGTCAAGATAGAGTTTTGCTGGAAGAAAAGGAATGAATTTAAAATTGCTTACATGGCCCCAACAAGCTGCAGCATGGATAGGTTGCCAGTTATCCTTACACACCACCTTCAAAAAAAATATGTACCACAATTTTAAAAAGATTTTTCATGAGAGTTTTTCCACGACCTCTATTTAGCTTTATGATTTTCAGCTGGCACTAAATGCTGGGCCCGGGGAATTATTGACTCTTCCGGAGCAAATTCAATTCAAGTCTTCATATCCTCTGATTTTGAATACAAAATGAGAAATAAAAAGGACAAGAAATTTAGTGTATACCTCTGTCGAGACATGGTTATCCAACAGGAACTCCACCACCCTCAGATATCCATTGGCTGCTGCTATGTGTAGCTGTAAATGATTGGAAAAAAGAAAAAAATCAAATTGGAAAACCCATTTGTACAAAACTTAATGATCTAAATAAATGTTAGAAACTTTTTCCAACTCTGAAGGATAAATTCCTACTTTACTACAGGATGGTTTTTCAAGCAGATGTGCTTGTGGGTGGATCTCATCAGTTCTAACGTAGTTTTATAAGCCATATAATGAGAATAGACAGGAATACCAGCACGGTTTAACCTAATTTCATTCCTATCTTTGCCCCTCATCATCTCCTTCCTAATTACCAGAGCTGCTTTCTCCAAACTTCCTCTCAGCTCCAAAACCACTACCAATCCCAAAAACTTCCTGTCACCAAACAACCCAGACAACCGGGAAAGACTTGGAGAAATTAACCGTTAATTCTTGAAGTGGAAGAATATCTAGGAAGGAATTTAACCCGAAACAATTCAATGTGTCTCGGTTGGAAAGAAGAGAGGGGATAAATATTCCAGAAAAATGACCTATAAATAAATACTAAATAGTAAAAACATGAGTGAGCCAGTAGTTTTTGAATCTTTAATTATTCCAGTCAGAGAAGTAGTCAAGATAAGACATCAGTTATGAGCTACTCCCATTCGTCATACTAGTGAATCAATTAACTTAAGAGCTACCTCGCCAGTGTTGACTTTTAATGAGTCTCCAAATTCCTGTAGTTGACTCATTAATAATTCAGGAGGAAATGGAAGGACATAAAACTACGAGTAAGTTTCAAACAGGAGAACAAGGAACAACAGCCTTGTGGTCGCAAGCATTTTCTTGGGGAACTCTATATAAAAGACGCAGTTATTCCAAGCAAAGGTAGATCCTCTGAGGTAAAGTAACTCACATAAAGCAGAAGTTACCTCAAGCAATGAGTGAGGAGGAGCTGATGGCCGTTAAATGCATCCGGCAGGCTCCATTCAACGACTATTTTTAAACGATAGATTATATTTGGAGCAAAAAATTTTGGATGCATACGAAAAATTTCTATAATGATGAAAATATCTTTGGCGCTTAGCACAAATGTACATGGCCACAAAAGGGCGAAGCCAAGTGCTTTTGAAGTCTGACAATGAGTATAACTCACTTTAGTAATTACTCCATCAAACATATTATTGCACTTTCTATAATCGCATTGACGGCACTATTTTGTATACTAAAATATTTCATATTTTCGCGGTTAAGAAAGTATTGGATACCATGTCATTCTTCAGGTTCGGGCCATAAAAATGTCATTTTGAGAAACTTTGGATGTGACACATGGAGTGCGAAATCCTATGTATGCGTTTAAGGTACTTTCACCTAGTAAGTTACTGGAATTCAAGGAAGGAATTACTTAACTTCAAAATCACTTTCCTCCAAGTTAGTGGAGACGCTTTGAGGAAGAGTCTCAGAAAATCCTCAATTTTAGCTATACGTATATTTGCACAAACAAAAGGGAATAGGAAAATCTGCGGAAGATGTTACTTATTGCAAGGAGCATTCTTCCGAGCTTTTTAATGGGACTGCCTCAAGAATTCCCTAAGTTTCTTCTTGTCTTCAGGATGTTGTAAGCCATTCGCTTCAAGTTAACCCAAAGTTTTTCCGATGGGGAATAGGAAAAGAGAGAGAGAGAGAGAGAAAAAAAGATGGGAGAATAATTGGAGCAGAAAATTTCCAGGGAATGTTTGACTATTGTCGGGGTTTGTTATGCAACTGAAGGGATATGTTTTTAGGGGGGCAGTTTTTTTTCCTACATTTAAGTATCGAAGAGAGGCATTCTGTCAAATTACCAGAGAAGAATATAGAAAACCCTCAACGACCATCCGCAATTTTCAGATGGTAGAGACAGAGCCATTGTCATTAAGACTAACGACTTGGCCACCCCTCGCGACACGGTGAGATTCAGAGGAAAATGCACTGAAGGAGACCACTTTTGAAAAATGGCTTTCGTCGTCTCCCATCCCCTCGCATCGTACACATACTCTATTTTTTATAAGTAGCTAAAATCCAGCCTCACTGGATTCATTGTCATATATAAACATTGGCAAACAATCAACTTTATCCATCGGCAGGAGTCATACATATAATTCCCATAAATGGGATACGAACAACAACAACATTCTACACTTAAGCGAAATAGAAATGGAGATAATTCAATGGATCAAATCGATACACCCCTCCCTAGGACAAATATTTATTCATGGTAACTTCATTATAATTTGAGCAACGAAAAAAACTCCTCATCAATATTATTATAGAATGTGGGTTGGAGGAAGGAGGAAGATGAAAAAGAATTGGAGTACTTTAGGAATTAATTTAGTGTACAAGCTTACCGGTGTAGCTCCATCCGGATCCCTAAATTCCAAGTCACCGTTGTTCTGACTCAGAATTTTCATATCTTCTAACATTATGGTTTCAGGTAAAGCTCGGATTTCCTCAATCAACTCCTGAGTCACTCCCCTTTTGGCCATTTCGGACTCTATGTAGTCCAACGTAGCCTCCTCATCACAGATATCGTACGGCATGTTTCCCTCCGCATTCACTGAAAGTAAATTTGCTCCACTGCAAGCCACCAAAGAAAAAAAAAGGGTAAAAAAATGTGTCCTTCATCTCAGTTAGAACCTTCACCTTTAAACAGCTTCATAATTTATTATCGTCTGCAGTAGTGGTTTCCCAACTGTCAAAACAATTTCACTACGTTTACGGTATTTCTAAACAAGTCACTCAAGACATGATAATTTTTCTTCCCCTTTGTCCAATTGTTTATCAACAAACCAATGATAAATGAGGTGACATCCCAAGTCAGACCAATCCATTATCAACGCTCTACCGTCAAAACTCAATTAGTGTAAATTCGCTAGAATACATAAAACTGCTTGGGCCCTGCCAAATTGTCACCAAACTCATCACTTCATTGCTCATGTCACTAGAAACCTAGATGTTTTCCTACAAATGAGCCTCGCAATTCTCAACTCTCTCTTATACTTTTAAAAGCTACTCTACATTTCTCGGTGTCTGTATCTATGTAATTTGTAAAGGAATTTGTAATATCGAATTAAAAATTCTTATCCGTACAGGCTTATGTAAACTGGAAGAAATACTATTAGAATTATTATTAGTTCGTCACAGTTTGAAGGAAACCTAGTCTAAGGTAAGTAAGGGTTGGATCCTACATTCCTGATGACAATCTCTTCCAGGACAACCGAGACTAATTATTCATTCAGGATATGAAATTCCTTCGTTAACCATCCTCCTATAATTCATTTAGTGGCGCCTAGAGAGGGAATGCAACAAGGGAGACTTGAATACATAATTGCGTTGTTCATTGTTACGTTCCCTCCCAGCTTGAGCTAAACATTCTACTCCTTCTAATAATAGCATCCCTTATTGTGTGAGGGCCATAGCAATATTTGCACAAGTCTACCTACAAAGCTACTTCGTCCTCAGCCTACATTACCATACGGAATATATGGGGACATTATAGATTTCCAACTAAATTAACTTTCCCACCCATTAAACACCCCTTCATAACGTCTCTCTATTGACGTTGCTTTAGACAAACTTGAGATCCTCAAATGTAACTCAATTAAGTTGCTCCGAACGTGAAACATTTCCGAAAGACCAGGGCGTAATTATTCCGAAAGTTGATTTTGCTTTGTGGAAAGGATCCCTTACCTTGCAATTAATAATTTGACCAGATGCAAATGACCGCAAGTACTTGCAGCATGGAGTGGCGTCCAACGTTCGCTATCTGTAAAGAAGGAAAAATGTCAATCGATGAGTAATAAGAACGAAGTATTAACAACACAATTCCGAAAGTAACACATAATTATTATCAATCAATAAACCCTATCGATTAGCATGTAAATAGTACAAAGCTCTCTAAATCCTCAGCTATTCAATTCAGTCCACCTCAATTTACGCATCATCCTATCCCTTGATTGTCCACACCATTAACTCCACGTACGTATAATAAGTACATGTACTGTTTTACATGTATGTTTGTACATTTCTCGACTATTGTGCTAAAAAAATATGACTGACAGTGTAGTGACAGTGCGCTAGAACCTTGGAGTAGCTAATCCTCATTCCTATGGAATACTAATAGGCCGCACAGCTATGACAGTGCCCTAATATTGAAATTTCAAATCCAATTTCATGGGAGTCGATTAAAAATAATAAGTCCATGTTTCCCATGAAGTCTCAACTTCTCCCATCTACATCATATATGTAATTTTTATAGATTTTATGTATATATGTACACTAGCCACAGACAAAAACATGGGGTATCAGAGCAGGAAAAAAAGTAACTTACCTTCAGCGTTGACATTCGCTCCAAATTCTAATAATAATTTCAGCATTTCCTCATTATCATCAATGCAGCACTAGAAACCACAAAGACAAAAGGACAAATCAGATCAGATCATCACACACTCAGCCACATTATATGGGGTTATGTGCATACCCACATTATAAATTATATCACGTCACATTATATAAATTCCATCCATTTTTAACCATACAATCTATTTCAATCTCGATTAAAGGATGTAACTTTCAATGGCAAGGATGGAATTGTTCCATAGTTAAGCCTCCTATCAGACTTAGTACAGGATCCATCCAAAATTCCGTACAGCAGCCGTTGAAATGACAAAAAAAATTGAAATGCCTAAAAAGGAACTTTATTACTCTACTTCTTCTTCCACAAGGGAATTTTCTGTAGAAATATAAAAACTTTTGGGGGAGGCGGAGAACCGCAAAGCCAAAACTCAATTCCAAGATGCTTTCTTGAGTGCAACAATAGATGCAATTACCAAGTGTGAAGTGATTTCTTGTGACAATCTGCTAGAATAGCAACTGTAGTATGGAAGAAGTAACCAACCGCCATGAAAATCTTCAAACCACAATTCTCTTCGTTACATCTTCATAGTTGGATATGACACAAAGGAGGGTTGCTCTTGTGAACAGTGGTTTAGAGCACAAGTTACTTGTCAAAGCAGTTTGAAAATGTTGTAATAAATTCAAAAACAATTTTCTCCTTGTAAATCAAAAATACACCTTGTAGCCTTGGATTATTCTTAAATTGCTTAATTTTTAGGGACTCTAAAGCGCCCTTAAAAATGTACGAGCCTCCGTGCTCCTCTATATAGGATGATTCTCGAGCAAATTGTCACCTTCCTTAGGCTTTCAGATTCAGATTCAGATTTGATGAGTTAACATGTTGTAACTTTATGTTATTAATTCTAAATCCTACCTACATGTGTGAGGGGAATCATTGCTTTAAGCAATCCAACCACTAATTCAGGATACGCTTGCCAAACGAACGCATTTTTTATTAATTCAATGCATTGCATGTGCTTATTTCATGGTATGCAAAGTGGGAGCGTGTACATATCAACATATCACCTTTTGCAAACTACGGGGCACCTGGAGAAATTTATGTGGCGATAAGAAACACGAGCGCGGGGGCAGGAAATTTAATTATGTTAACAGACTTGTTTGGTAGTTTTCTGTATAGTTTTTAGGGCGGCGTTAGCCTCCTTATGGTTATAAAATACCTTGACCACGTGTCCGTATGTCCCTGGTCCCTCCAGAGGGTAACTCAAAAAATACTTCACTCACAAATTTCTTTCATTGTGATCCTTATGAACATAGCCGAGGCCCACACCATGCCTATGTTCATTAATGAAATTAAAACTAAAAAAATTCACCACTATCACAAATAGCTAATGCATATTATTTCAATGACAAGACCTTTTTCTAGTCGCATCCATGATGGGGGTAATCCAAACTCATTCCCAATTTACATAAATACTCAAAACAAATTTCAAAGGGTCGGAAGAGGTTCAGAAGTGAAGGGGCATGATCACGGGAATTTTTGAAAAAACCACCAAAATCAGTTGCTTAAGGGAAAGGGGTCAAAAATAATAATTCAGTGGTGGTGATCCAAACCCAGTCCCAATTTGCATAAACACGGAAAATAAATGCCATGGATGGGGATAGGAGGTTATTAGCGGGAATTTTTAAAATGGACTCAAAATTATAAACTAAATGCGGGGGTGAAGAGAGACTACAATATTTTTCAATGATTTTTAAACCTGAAGACTGTTGATAAGCTATATTTTCTAGTGTTCAGGAGACTATCGGGAACAAAAGCCACCCCTTTGCAACATGTATATTCACGAAGCGAGGATTTTTAGTTCATACATATTTGAATAACTGCATTGTATATGTATGATACGCTTTAATTTATGTATATGTACTTGAGAAATACATGGTTAAATCAAAAAGAGCTGAATTAGCGGGAAGCTACGTGTAATTTTGTGATATTGGGAAAATTAGGTGCAATCACAGGGCGCTGACAGGAATACTTTTATGGCCATTGGGATTGAAAGCAAGATAAATGTAATTTTTCATCAGGGTCTTTTCTTCCCCTCAACGGAACATCCAAAAGATTGTAAAATATTTCCTGGCATTAACTCCTATACCTTTTGTTCTCCCTGATTGGTAGGAAAAAGAAGCCCCTACAATAAAATAATTCAATCTCCTCAATCCCCAGAACATTCAGGTTTACCGCATGTAGGGAAAGAAGCGGGGAAGGAGAAGTAACCGAAAAATAAATTGGTCCACACTCCCTTCCCTTTGTTTCCACCATTAACAACCTGACGATTGTGTTTCCAATGTTGGGGAATTGTTCCTCATAAAAGTACTAAAGCTCAACGTGTAAAAATAAGTATCTCTCTAAGCACGTAAGTGGCACTACCTTCAGCAATTCCGCAGGGAATGTGGCTCAAGACCATGGCATATTTGCATAATTGGCATCTAGCCCTGGAGCAAGGATATAACCATCACATAAATTGTTCCAGTTCCAAAGCCTACATTGTAAATGCTACAGAGATCAGTAAGTACATGTAATTATAGAGACGTAGTGGTGGAACTGGAGAAAGGCGAAAAATCCCTATTTCTTCCCTCACGCTCTCTCTCTCTCTCTCTCTCTCCCCCTTTACAGCTATTTTTTCCTCAGAAGAGCAAACAAATAAATAGGCAAACACACAACATTCAAGAACCTAGAATTCCCTTCTTCCAACAACCTTAGACTTTATGTACATTCACTTATCTTCTGGTTGAAGACAACCAAAGGATTTTGTCTCCCATAAATATTTCTTTCACAACATTTTTGCAACGATTTCCCCCTTCTCTCTCTCTCTCTCACTCTGTCTCTCTCATGCCATCAGACATGAAAGGATATTTTAAGCATGCCGACTATAAATGAGCCATTGCATTGGGAGATATGTATGAAACTTGAAACTTCCCATATATTTTACTATCATTAGGATAATTGGAATCGAGTCCAAATGTCTGCGTTTTGTAAATATGCACCGGGTCTTCAATTCTTTCTCTCTCTCTCTCTTTCTCTCCAAGAGAAGAACTTTTAGAAAACACTCAAGTATTATTATATTGCCAGAATCATGGCAACAAATCTTAGGAAACCCTAGAGATTTAGCGCATTTGATTCCACAAGGAATCTCTTTCATACTTCAACATTCAACATTAGCCAAGAACTATTTTTTCTCCTGCCATATGAAAAATCAGCAACAAATGTGATTAATTATTATTGTCCATTTCTTTTTCTACGTCATTCTTTTAAAATTAATTATATGTACAATGCAAAGTTTGGGGACTCGATAAATTATTTAACTGTAGTAATTATTTCAGTGGCACTTGATTATGTATGTTTATGGAAACTTGCGTGGAGTTGGACGTATATAAAATCCTCAGGATAAAATGCATGTGAGCATATAGAGAAGATAATCATTTTTCTAATAAACCAAACTTTCGCACGTGTAGTGTATTATTTCCTCTGGAATCTAGATCACATTCTCACATGCCCATCAACACATAGTAATAAGGTTGAATGGTAATCCACAATAAGTGAAGTTCCTTGAGGATAATCAAAATACTTTTAATGTCCATGTAAATTTATGAGAAACAGAGTGGGAACCAGATTTGGAGAGAAGGACTCACACTTTCAATTGAAACCTCATACATGTATATTTCTTGAGTGAAGTTGGAATATCAAGTAATTTTAGCTCCACACTTACAATATAACATTGCATGGAATGGAAGTTGAGGGAAAAGTTATTTGATCCTCGAAATATTTGTGCTTCAGCTGAATTCTATATCCACTTCTCAAGTTTCACACTATGAACTATGATTGTGAGAGAGTGAAGTTTTCCAAATACATAAAGTCAAGGAATGCTCAATGGCAAGAGGAATTGGAATTTTGTTCCAAAATCATTTTCAGTGACGTTGATTCTCCTGCGGTAGAGTTTAATCGGCTAATAAGACTCGAAGGTCTATATATGCACGTATAGCCACAGGTTTAAAGGGAAAAATCCCGGAAAAGTTAATTTCTGATCATTCAACCATAAAGTTTTGGTGTGGGTACTTTGGAGTGTAGATTTTTTATGTCGTGCCACCGATGGGATCCCAAAAATTCCCTGATAGAGATTTCCCTTTTAACGTGTTACTCGTATTTTCCATATTAAGCTAAAAATATATGTAACTATATATAATTAATCTATATCTATATCCATACAATTTGTAGTAAATATATGGGAATTTTGAAGATGAGGATAGAGAAAGACTTGGAGGAATTTTCGGGAAAATTAATAATATTAAATCCAGAAATTAGAAATGTTATTAACTTTTCAGACGAGCTTTTGATTTATTTGAGTTGAAGTTGAAGGAAATGGCAGGAATAACTTGGCCGTATGACGGATTTTGGGAAATATTGTCGACGATGGAAGGAGAGTCGCTGGTGGTAAGAAAAATTTACTATACACAATGTTTTGTTTACGAGAGCTATTGGTAACGGGAATGGAATACGCGATAGGAACAATGTAAGGAGAGGGAGTAGGGCAATGAGATTGAACGATTAGGATTCACAGCAAGTGTGATAAATTCCATAGTATTACTCAATAATAATGATCATCTTGAGGTAATTACATGTAAATGACCTTTTCTTGTTGTTTCTTGAGTGCAAGCTCCGCGATATGTGATATGTTTTGCAGATGCAAGTTAAAGCATAGTTATGAGAAACACAAGACAAGTATAAAATCTTTCTCACGGGCAGGAACCATTATAATAATTTCTAACATAATTTTTGCTATCTATATATGCTCTAGTTGTTGTGTAAGACTCCCCTGCTGCCATTATATAGCCTATCCCATCTCGAACCCCAACCTCTCACCGTCTCACCCTCAGCCTGAACATGTGTAGACACACTCACCTGACTCAAAGTTGACTCCAACTGATCATTACCTTGTTGTGTATCACAACTTGTAGTCCCAACTTTTATAATGGGGTATCAACAACATCTCAGCTGCCTCCATCATTTCAAAAACAAGTCCCAGGCTTGAGCACGATCGAGTCCCGCTCTTATCAGTGTGGGAAGACATAAAGAATAATTGACGACTTGCTTCGTCAGAAAAACGATGGGTATTTAAAAGACACATCACTTTAAAGGGTCCGTGTAAAAATTTAATAATAATTAGACTTACTCTCCTGAATTTTAATAGGAGCACTGGTGGAAAAAAATGAATTTCCCTTTTAAGGATGGACGCAAAGGAGAAAAAGTTGTTCACGCGAGGGTTGAGGATTATTCAAATGGAATTGGAGCTCTTATTCAAATCCTTCATTTCTTTCTCTTTCTCAATATATCCATTAATTCAGCTCTTCTCCCAGGAGTTTATCTTCATTGAAAATGCAAATTTAAACAAGAACACTCTGTCTTGGGACAGACGAAGTTTTTTCAGATAGGACGACGGTTTTCTTATACAATCAAGACTCTATAGTTTTAAGTACAAGAGCATATTTCCAGCACTATCTCACGTCCCATGTCATACTTTACTTAACTCACTTACTTAACAGCATAAAATTACACACACACACACATACATATATATGTGAATAGAGGATCCAGACATTTAAAGCTTCATAGGCCATATAGCTTTTAGGTCGTGGACATAGACCTCATATACCTTACAATTTATACGCATACGTGGATTATAAGAAATGTATGTAGAAGCACATGCAGAAGTTTACAACATTTACACTGCCTGACTAATTGTAAGTTTCCACTTGTATGTACAAAAATACCTTTACACCGGAGTCAGGGGCGTCAGGGCGCGATTTTTCTTCGAGGGGGTTTTAAAAAGTTGGGGGTGCCAAAGTGGGAAAACTACGCCTATTTAATGTCTTTTACGTGGCAAATGAATCTTATTGACTTGGAGGGGGGTTATTAAAAAATACAATGCGGTGCCTAATTAATTGGGGGGGGGGGGGTGTAACATGAGCATATTGAATTTTTAGGTGGCATTTAATGGTGTCTTAGAATTTTTGAGCATGTCAAAATGATACCTAATGGATTTATTGTTGCAAAAACTTTTGTTCAAGAATTTTGTTTAAAACATTGGAAAGAATAGGACCTTGTGGATCCTTTTGAAAGCGGCTAATTGAATTCTTGTTGATTGTGAATCCTTTGCAGCGGTTAATTGAAATGTTGTTTTTGACTGTGAATCCTTTGAAGCGGTTATTTGAAATGTTGTTGATTGTGAATCCTTTTAAGCGGCTAATTGAAATGTTGTTGATTTTCAGGATAATTCAGTAAAAATGTTTGGTAAAAGTATTGTTTAAAAATAGAATTCCCTGGAATTTGAGAGGTCCCCCCCTACACGAAGTTTGTACATGCCCCTGACAGGAGCACTTGATAAAAGATCCCTATCCCCTTTTAAGTACGTCCGCTCGATCCTACATGTCTATAAATTCTGGCTACGTGAATTCACATATAATTGACTGCTATAGCTTATTTAGTCTAATCTGATTTGCAAATTGAATGGAGTAGTCGTTGAAAAAGTGGGACAATTCTCAATGTAAAATTAGACAAGAGAGCCGATAATATCCAAATTCCCTTTCCTCTACTCCCTTTATATTGCTCTTGTTTAACATTACTTTGAACCCATGCCATTATTTGGATGACCCCTTATTGTTAGTAGTTCAAGTATTACAAACACATTGACCGAATCCAACTGATCCAACTTTATATAATTATCCTTATATGCGCTCCAATGTGAGTGGCACTTCTGACTGAGACTCTTCTATACGAGTTTACATTGTCGAAGAGAGAGAGAGAGAGAGACAGAGAGGGTTACAGGAGCAAAGAACTTTCTAAGGCTGACAATGAGAGAGGTATCATTTCCATGGCAGAATATGTATGAGCTGCTACTTTTATCCACTACAACATACAAGTTGCCTACGCAGAGTGCAGTTATAGCAAGTACATCCTTATGACAATCATTGAATCAATCCTGATTATAAATTCCTATAGATATCTACGTAGGGTTGGAAACTATATAGGTGGTTAGAGTAATTAGCATTCAACTGAACTACCTTAAGCCATTTAAATGAACCTGTGAGCCTATGGTTATAGATGCTTGGATAATAGTGGCCATTATTCTTATTATATTACACTTCTTTCTTACTCTTCTTCTTACTTAGTTAAAGCCGATGAAGAGGGAGCGCTTTTATAGTTTGATAGCTTCTCCACCTCTAATGCCTATTGCCACCCTTTGTAATTCCTCTGTTCAACTTGAGTATTATTAGCTAAAGGAGAAACTAGCGGAAAAGCCTTCATTGATTATTTGCTATTGAAGAGCTGTGGGAATATGATGTTTCACAAAGTTCCTCCTTTCACTTAGTTAGTCCTGGCGGATTTCTCTTTCTCTCCTTTTGACGTGTCTCTCGTTGAAAAGGAGGCAATTTATATTAAGAACCTTTCCGAGACATTTTACACATTTTCCAAGGACGCGCTAGACTACACACACGATAGCTCCCTCAATGTACACACTAATAGCTTCATGAATCCCAAGTCCCTTTACTCAAAATCTATAGCCAAAAAGGAAGCGGATGCTCAAGTGCTTAACTCAATTCCATATCCACTTTCAAATTCAATGTCACTTTTCAAAAACCTTCCAGATATATCTCGTTGACACCTACACAATTCACTAATCTATATACTTTGATATGAACATCTCAAAGGACCTTTGAGAAGATATTTTTCTGATTCTCCTTTGGGGATTATTCGAGTCATTTTTTCTCTTCCCACTCTTTTTTGAGCTTATCAAACCACTTCCACACTGGATTTTGCTTTTATCGTTACGTTGCATGCGTGGAAAGAAAAACAAATAGAGTTCCTTTGCACATTGATGTGTTGAAATTGACTGAGGTTTCGGATGGAATCATGATTACTGACAATGAGTTGAATAGGAAAAACTCACCTGGTGAAGTGCTGTCAGACCGTCCTCATTCGCTACATCAGGATCCACACCAGCTGCTAAGAGCTCTCGAACTGTAAGAATAAAAAGTATTTATATGAAGAACAAACAAATTTTCTTTCTTCTCCATTAGAGTGTAGGACAGGGATGTTTTAATTATTGTATTCCTTGTAAATAAATTATGTCTCTGGACAAAAACCTCACTCGTCCTTTTGATTTTCTCTACAGTTCTTCATTTATCATGAGGGCTTCTAAAGAGGAAAGGGACGTACTGGATGAGTCTCATGATAAAAGTAATTTCTTTTCCTTTTTTATATTTTTTCCAACAACTCAATTTTTTCTCCAAATGTTTATATTCTACTTTTGCGGGGAGGAAAGAATGGGAAGATAATGGAATTTTTGTGAAAGTAAGCCAAAGGCATTGTAGCGAGCATAACTTACTTTAATTCCCAACTCTTTCCTGTGCTCACAGGTGAAAGAAATAAATCAACAAGAGCACACTCCACTTTCTTCTTCTTCTTCTTTTTCCAGCTAGTCTATACAAAGAAACTTTTCCCACTCTCTTTTGGGTGGTAGCTGTATGTAACTACATATGTAGGTAGAAATATGTTCCTAACAATATTGTACAGTAGTGGATGGAGGAACACGGAGGAAAAAACAAAAATGTGTAATCTAAAGTTGGCGATGCCTGGGTGCACTGCACATTCGAACAAATGAGACGTGCTAGAAAACTATTGATATGTGGATTGAGGAAAGGAGAAAAATAATATGGGAAAAGGAATTGAAGTAGAGAATCCGCAGACTTTCTTTTCTCTAAAACCATGATTATTATCCCAAAGAAAGGGGTGGGAGGGGACAATGGTAGTGGGAGATTTATTTGTGTATATATTTTTTCTCTCCACTACTTTTTCTAACCTGAAGTACAACAGAGTAAATATGTACATAAGTTGTAACAACTGTTTAGCTTCATGTACATTTAGCTACGTATGTATGAGCTGAGAACTGAAGAAACAAGGAAATAAGAGAGTTTGTAGGTGTGGAACTGTCGGGACGAAACAGGTGTGTGAAACTTTCCAACAAGATGGAAACATCGTCCTCATAAGTTCTCAAATGTGACACATTGGCTTTTCCCTTTAATATCGCGAATATATTTATTGCTCCTTTTTAGTCTTCTAAGTCTTCAGAATTTGAGCCAACTTCCCCACTGCACAGTGACAATAATTCATGTATCTATTCATCTATGCACTTTTTTTGGTCAAAATGTAGCTACAGTCAAATCTTTGTATAATTTGGCTTTTTGGGAAAAATTGTGGAATTTAGTGTTGAGAATCCATTCATGATGCTCACCGAGTTATGTATCTAGCATGGATACTCAAAGCTAATGGAATTACATTTTTAGCGCGTTTGGAATACACAAGGAGCAGAACGGCACCCTTGATACAGCGATGGTGGCAAAACTCCCCGTTCCACATTTAAACCCACTAAGTAAAAATTGTCAATCATTGGGATTTGATTTAGCTGTCAAAGGTTTTTGGTCCCTTCCAAAATGGGTTTAATAAGGTTTGGCACTATGTACTTTTTATGTGTTTCTTTTAGCTGACCAAATTCCTGGGATAAGCAAGAGTGAGTCTTTAGAGGTTTATTTGATGTATAGATTTTAGGGGAAATGTATCAACCTTTAGGGTGATCCTAAGGCCTTGATTTCACTAGTGAACTTAAACATGGTTAAATTAACCATTGGTTAGTTTAACCATTATTTTCGTGTGAAATCGGAGTAAAAATGGTTAACTTAACCATTTCCGCAGTGAAATCCCTCACTTTTGGAAGGTTAAACTAACTATAGTTAACTTAACCATGGTTAAGTCCACTAGTGAAATCAAGGTCTAAGATTAATCCATTTGAGCTATTGCTTATACCTCGATATGCTAATCTTGAGAACAGGACCTGTGTATGCAAGTTGTGAAAGCACCAGAGCCTTGAGTCAGGCTCTGACTCAAGGCTGGCTGAATTACAGAGAAATCCACCACTTTTTCTCACTTCCTGCCTGCCAAGTTTTTTTTTTGCATGCGAAAATGTGAAAAGATGAATTTAGGAAAATGTAGAGTAATTTTTTGCAAATTTGTCCCCTGGCATAAATTGCAACGTGATGTCAATATATAGGTAGGGCCTATAACTCATGCTTTACAAAAATCTATGTACCTATAGAAAAGGCTGATTCTATAGAGCCGGAGAAAGAAATTTAGGGATGTATTTAAAGGTATGGGAAGTTAAGAGAAAATGAATAATTCAAAGTTTTTCGTATTTCACGATGTAGTGCAGAAAACATACGCTGGAATTCAAATTTTTCTTGGAAATTTCCTACGGATCGGTGATTTACAAGCCGCGTGGGAATGGTGCAATTCTCACTCTACATTTTCTTACCTCTTTATTTACATAAGGTTCGGAGCTTTCCCTCTATGCAGCACCTGCTATCTTTATAATAATAATAATTAGAGACAATATACCCGCTCTTCCATCCAATGAATCTTTTAGCATTTTGTGAAATATTTCTCTTTTTGACTCCCAGCTCACAGCTCTCTTTGCTTCAAAAATACGTGGATTGTACTGAAGTGAAAACTCATAGAGACTTGCTCAAAATTAAGTGGAGATCCCATATATTTTCTGGGCTATGAGAAATTTGGTAAATTCCTCTCTATACAAACGAATACAAAAGTGAACAAAGCTACTCTTTAAGAACTGGGAATGTGGAAGAAAAATAGGAGAGATTCCTTTTTTGGGAAGAACATTTTAGAGATGAAAGAAAAGGTAGAGGAAATAGGAAAATTCTTGGGATAGTTTTGAAGTTTGGATTTTAAAGAAAGGAAGAATTGGTCCAGGACCTTTGAGGAGAGGAGAGGAGGAATAATATGGTATAAATCTGTAAACTACTATGGATAATAATAAAAGGGAAGGAGAGAAAAAGTAAATACTGACCTTCTTCCACATCATTGCGTCCAGCAGCCTCAAGGAGCATGATGCTATTTCTAAATTTGACCCTCGGCCCATTCTTATTCCTTGCTCGCTTCTGTTGTTCATTCTGGAGCATTTTGTTCTTCTTGGAGCCCAAGTCCTTCTCATATTGTTGGTATTTCTTGAGTTGGGCGAGCCGTCTCCGATGTGCTAATTTAAGTCTCTCCTGTGGAGCACGACAAGTACAGCCATTTAAAACCAGTTGAACGAGTAAATTTTGGTAGCCGAATTCAGTGAGTAAAGCCTCGTCAGATTTCATATTCAAGTCAGTCTCTCTCCCTTTTATTTTTTCCCACTCCTACACTTTTTTCTCATACAAAAGTATCTACGTGTAGATATGTACTCATCATTTATAATAACTAAACCCCACCACCATAAGAACAAACAAGGACTGTATATTGAAGATAAGAAATAAGATTCCTCGAGCCACCACAAACAAGAGAATTAATAGAGAGAAGGAAAAGGACCACACAATGTAATTTAGAGATTTGGATTTAAATTCTCAGCATGCCCGAGAGACGAGAGACTCCTATAAGCACGTTAAAAATGAGATTCCCTGTGAGAAAAGCCTTTCCTCATTAACAGTTTAGAAAGAGATAGAGTTAAGTTGTGGGTCGGACGGGACTATGATGTGAATTGAAGAGGGAATTAAGAGGGAGGAATGCGGAAATAGAAAAATAATATACAGGGAAAATAGTAGGAGCAGGAGAAAATATGTAAGCAAGAAAAAAAAATAGGCGACCTCATTCCAATAGTAAATGTTACCTGATTAGTAAGCCTTTCTATGCTTGGTAACTCTTGGATCAAGTCCTCATGGTCCATCCTTGCACTGCCTTGTACGGCAACAACAATTTCCCGATTTTCCTCCCTTTATTTTCTCTAGACACACTCGCACTTTCTCTCTACATAAGCTCACGTACTTATGTCCCTCTCTTTCTTGTATATTTCTCGTTCGTTCAGTATCACACAGTCACACACACTGGAACAGACAGCCAGGAAAGGGAAATCCCTCCTCCTCTCTTTCCACACCACACTCTCCTCGAATCCTCTGATTTCTTCGATTACAATAAAGATATAATGCTATAGCCTAGAAACTTGTAAAAGATTAGCGCTTTCTCCAATCCTCCTTCCTGACCAAAGGGCGATAGAGAGAGAGAGAGAGAGAGAGAGAGAGAAAATCCAGGGAAGAAAAGAACTTTAGCGGATTTGAATCTTTTTTCCCTTTATTATTTTACTTGAACTTCTCTTTCTCACGAAGGGAAAGCGACTATAAACGATTGCCTTTCTTTTACAACTTCTTCTCTTCTTCTTTCCAAAGAGCTCCTTTTTTTCTTTATTCTTTCCGAAGGCTTAAGAGAGTAACAACACTTTCCCTGTCACTTATACCCGGCGTACACAAATGTTACCACTACTTTTTCTATTATCCAAGTTAATACCTTTGGATCCAAAGCCCAATCCTTCCTCTCCACTCTCCACCTCCTCCTACTACTACACACAAAAGTCAATCTTTAGAATAAACGTCTCTTTTATTAACTCTCTCCACTCTACTTTTCACTTTGTACATCCTCGGGCTTTTTCTGGGTGTGCTGGTTGCTCCACATGGAAATTCCTCACATATTACATAGGACGGAGTGTAGGTTTTGGGGTGAAGGTGCAGTAGCAGTGTTGTGCAAAGCTAATGATACGGAACACTGGAGTAATCTTCCTTTCCGTTAATCTTGGCAAATTTAATTATTGTTGTCAGTTTATTGAGAGAGAGAGAGAGAGAGGGGGGGGGCGGGGGAATTGAAAATGTTTCCCTATATTTGACTACTTAAAATATTTTAAAAGGATTTAACATCACTTAGTCTTCCCTACTATACTTAAGGAAGCAACTTGTCTACACTGGGAGGAGCAGTCCATGGTTTTTCTAGTCTTAATTCTAATGACAATATTTGTTTGCTATAAATCTTGCTCAGATAATCCGTCCATAGGAAATGTCAGTTGTTCACTTTAAAAAAGCACATCAAGTTGTTTAAAAAGTGTCATTGTTTTTTTTGTTTGTGTTTGTGTGTGCTGAGTTTTTCACAAAACCTTTTCCAACATCCTCCGTGCTCATCTTCAGAGTGCGTGGTGAAGTGGGTACAGGTGTCACAACAAGAATGTCCTCTCCATCAAAATGGAATCAACATAGTAATCTGAAAAAATTCACAAACAGGAAATTTGTCTTAGAAAAATCTCTTAAAGATGCAAAATATAGAAACTATTACTTTATTCTTATTATGCATTCCCGGTATTCAATGATTTATTTACTATGTAGTCTTAAACAAATATAAGAATTTTGTGAAACATTTTCAATATGTGTAGTAGGAGTAGTCCTATAGTGCCTATCGTAAATAATTATTATGTTATTTTGGACTATATCAACAAGCACATTGAATCGTTATGAACTTGTTTAGGAGCGGTGTGGAAATTTCAAAGGAATTAAAACTGTTCTTGCCTTTTATATTCACGAGTCCCGTTAACTTATGCTTGGAAATACAAAGAGAGAAAATTTGCACGCACGGTTTTGAGATATACTTTGTAAGACTAAAATAATTATTGTTGGATTTTGTACATGTCCACGGAGCACATAACCCAAAAGCCTTAGATTGGCAGAATAAATGTATTATTATCTATAGGAATCGGGGGGAGGTATGGAACAGAAAAAAATGGTTGGATTGAGGAAAAATAATTTTGAATTGTACTAGCCGTTCCGGTAGTAATTATTATGCAAGAGTGAGCAGATTATTTGGAGAGAGACTAACTGGCGACGGATGAGGTAGGGATTTTCCCTTGACAGGATTCTCGCACTGTAAAACTGACTGTCTCCCGCTGTAGAAAGAAGGATTTCGTGTAGCTATTTGATTATGGGGGAAGCAGAACTAGAGGAAGACCGGCGGAACATGCCATGACTCCACTATCCGCTCCTACCCAAAGATCTCTACTGACTCTCTACTCAGGAGCGAGGAAGATGAGGGAATGGAGAGACACCACAAATGCACAGATGAGCAATAGAAGAAGAAGTCGCATGGGCAAAATCTATAGAAAGCATTTAGCCACTCACTCTTCCATCCACTGACTTTTCCCTGGCCTCTTTTTTCCTCCTCCTCCTTATCTTAAGTCAAACTTTTGTTACATTATTCCAATATTTCCAATGCAATGGTTCGTACTTTCATTGGAGAGACAAAAGTTGAGCGATAATATGTACGTGAATACGTGAGCTACTTGCTTCAGTATATGAGAATACATATTTACAAGATTTTACATTATAGACTGAAGGTAATATAGTAACAGTATAGTGCATTATTACATGGTCCAATGACAAAATAGTATTATACAATAAAATCGCATTACTCGCAGTCATTACCAATGACATTGTACAGCACTGACGTTTGACATGACAAAGCATTGCACATCAAAAGATCTTGTGAGCAAGATATCAAATTAAAATTCTCTGTGAACACATTGTCAAATAAATTTCAAAAGGTCCTATCTCGGGAACGGGGATGAGAAAACTTTTTTTTACTTTTTTGGGGGTGTCGTAGGCAGGTGAGCTGGCAGATTTAGGAGAACCTCTTCCATAATAAGGGACTTTAATTTGATGTAATTACTTGAATATTTTTCCTTTCTCAGACATAGCACCTTTTGCACTTGAGTCAAGGCTATGAAGACATATTACGTAAGTTGTTGGACTGCTCTTTTTGAGGTAGCAACATTAACACTTTCTATCTTCTTACATAAAATAGCTGTCAAAGTGAGAAAAAGCAGAAAGAAGCTCAACGTGGTTCGTGTATGTATATATGTTTTTTAATATAAAGGATTTGTTGGAAGAGAGAAACATGTTGAGAGAGTGTGTCTCTTGTTGTTCGGCCAACAGACGTTGTGCACGCATCAGAGAATTTATAAAGTCATTGAGGAATGACGGAATTACGGAAGAATGACATCAAGATCCATGATTCCAATGCAGGAAACATGTTCAGGGACTCAAGTCAAGAGAGATGTATCTTTTTTTCCATTCTTCTTATATTTCTCTCTATATACTGTCACAATTTCCTCCATATTACTATTATGCTACTGCTGTTCGAGTAATGGTACTACTACCATTTTTCAAGGGGGTAATCATCTCGTACATTATTGAATTTGGGAGAGAAAAATTCCAAGAACATGTAAAAGACTACGGGGTCCGTCCCTTTAGGTAAAGAAGGTTAAGATGAGAGCGGAGACGGAAATAATGTTGCAACAAGGACATATATCTATACAAAGGTTGAAATGACAAAAAGTGGAATGGATTTTACTGGGCAAATGGGAATAAAGCAAGAATATTGGATGTAGATGGGAGAGCCGACTCAATTTGCTTTGGATTCAAATCTGTGTTTAATACAGTCTGTGCTATACACTCACACTCTTTCTTCCTTCCTATTACAAGAGGGCAAGGTGAAAAATGAGCGCCTCTATACAAATATATGTACGCCAGCGTGGTAAAAAGTAGGGATGTGTTGTAGTAGCTCTATCTCTAGTATTCTTTTCCACGCACAACGCGCCTTATCACTTTTCCAGGCTCCAATGCTTTGTAAAGACTAGGGCTCAAGATTGAATCCGAAGGATAGAGATTTTTCAGACTTTTTCTCCCATTCTACCTTCTTGACGTTACACACCCTTCCAATGTATCTATATCGCCGCACACTATATAGAGTGAAGCTGATATAATTTTTTGCTACTGTCATCTCTGTATATATGTACATACTTTTATCCATGTGAGCACTCATTCAAAGGTAACGTGTTCCGATGCGGGAGCATATTATCTATTGAGAGCAGGAAGAAAATGTATTTCCGTCTTGTACTGGCGGGGAAAAGTGTAATGTAAAAATAGTATAGAGAGAGAGTGGAAATTGTGTTTTAAGGACGGTCATGTCATGGGGACATATAAGTGGCCCGAGGGGTGAAAGTCCTGAGGAAGGAGGGAAAACTGGGGAAAGAGGAGGATGTGCTAAGGTGACAACATAATAAGTAAAAGGGAAGGATTCATGGAGCCGGGTAGTAGATCAAATCCACTTTCCCTCCCATCTTCCCTTTCTATTGGCAATAGTTTGCTGGACATGGATACAGCCTGCATCATACAGGGCAGTAGATATGACTCTAGAATTTAGCACTATTTATGTATGATTTTCTGTACATCTTGAGTACATATTCTTCTTGTGTATATGGATATCTCTCTATGTATATATTTTAAGCGAATAGGATTTCAGTATGTAGGCTCCAGAGCTGCGGGGAAGATAAGGGGAATTTTTGAGAGAATGAAAGGAAATGTCATGGAGAGATGAAAAGGGCTTTCCACTCCTCACAACCAACAGAGAGATGAAGACGAATTATTAGCTCTTTCTTATCAAAAGGGCGCACAAGTACACAACATGGACATAACCCATGACAGCATACCACAATAATTCTTGAACCTTTCTTCACACCACAAACTCTCTCACACGCCTTTCTAGCCACACTTGCCGCCCATATAGAGCCCCCAAAAAAACATGACACTGGTAAACTACAGGCATGAGTTTGGTGACAGAGATTCAAGTCAGCAAGCAATTCCAATACATGCTCTGACTCCTCAAATACTACGCTCATATACATTCCTCCATCTCCCTCACAATCACATTCATCTTATAGGACCAAATACCCATTCCAATTCAATGGATAAACATAAACATCCATCCATATCTCCCTCTCTTGTATTATATTACAAGCCAAACAAACTCTCGTCACTATCAAGGAAATTTTAACTTAACAGCATCTCCTACAACTCATCCCTCAACTTTATCCTTATAAATTTCCCACCCAACTTACTTTTCAATTATTACTCTCTCCCCCACAGACTTCCTGGGAAATCTCAGAATCCCAACTGAACCTACACTTACGGATCCTTCAGTCATTTCAAGCTAAGTAAACAAAATCCCTATACTTAGGAATAGCGTACATTTACATAGGAATGTAGATTACAAAGGAAAGGAAGAATTGCCTAAACTTTATAAATAACAATGCTAAAAAATGCTTTATAAACAAACTCCTTACTCTTGAATGGTGGTTCTCGTAAAACTCTTGAAATAAGTCAACTTTTTTCATAAATTAGCTTTCCCATTGTCCACACAGAAAATAAATGTACGTGTTTTTTTAACACAGACACGACCCTCTCTCTCTCTCTCTACCACTCCATTATATGAGCCCCCACAGAAGTAAAAATCCTTCTTTAGACTCATCATCATGGAGGGAAAAATAGAGGACGGTTCTTGTGCAGCATGCCAATGAGGCCAATATAACATGCTCCATTCTCCAAAGGTGCAATTTGCTCAAAACGAAGATAGATATTTTTGTCCTCCTCCGTGATAATAAGTGGGGACGAGAGGATATAAGAACAAACTATTCTACACACAATCAGAGCTAAAGCTACACAGCCCAGAGACTACAAAGCCCAGTGCAAATATGAGAATGTGCAAACCTAAGGATTTTCCTTTAGTACAAACATCCACAATCAAAGTAACCAAACAAACAGTCGTTTTTTCCCTCTCTCTCTCTCTCTTCTTCTTCACTCAACAATCCTCCCAGCCTTTACCATAATAACAAAAACTTGGTCATTCCACTTTAGCAGTAAATGCATTGGTACTTGGGAAAAAATAAAGATGCATTTCCACTCTTACAATTTACTACTACCTTCTCTGTAGGAATGTCAATAGTAAAGCATGTTTTTAAGCATGCTGTTTTTTTTTAAATTTGAGCCACTCCTACTCAAGTGTATTGATGCGCTGAAGCAGATTGTTATGTTAGGTTATTGTATGTGCTTATAATATTTGCTTATGTGTGCTTTTGGAAAATATTAGGGATTTCAAAGGAAATTATACCCTTGGTTGGTCTAGAATAGCTCCAATGTTGGAATGTCCATGCATCCAATACCATTATATCATTGTATATGGGAAGAGAATTTCACAAGTATTTTACTTTTTCTCAGCCATAAAATCTATACGCTGGTTTAGCACTTTTTGACAGCCTACTTCCTCTACAATACTATATACATACATACATGTAATAAATGCATGACATATTATCCTCATATGTATTTGTTATGTGCCTATTTTCCATATGGTCTTTCTACATACGTGCCCGCTCAAAAGAGAAATATACATATAACTGGTCAAAAATGGTTGAGTGGGAGAGAAATAACGAAAGAGATTGAGCGGGTCGTCAATGAAGCCTGAAGTAGAACGCGGAATGTTACATTTTGTTATGTATTTCCCTTCTCAGGGGATTTGATCTCGTTTATTGTGAGACAACTCGACTGACTGAGTGAGCCTACATGCCTATACGTTGTAATGGATGGAGAGAATGAGGGAGGAGAAGGAAACGTGAAATTTATCAGGTGTTCGCGAATTTGTAGATGCCCATAAATAAATGTACATACATTTTCCGCTAAAATTTTCGGATGAATACTATAAATATGTATAAAAGCAGATGAAATAATTTTTCGCCTAATTGACAGAAACAATGGTTCTGACGTCTGTCTGTTCCTTAGATAATTCCTTACTTGCTCCCAATGACTCTCCTATGTTTCCATCCTCAATTCCAAGTATTCCGTAATATTAAACAGTGACAATGGAATGCCAATTGCTGTTATAGAATTATTGAGAAAAAACTTTTTCCCCAACAACGGAACTCCTCCATCTTCGTTTTTCTCCTTTTGTTACAAAACTGTGGGTTGAAAACTTTTTGTTGGTGTGTCTCGGAATGAAGTAACTGCAGGAATGAAAGGTGAGCGCAGCGGCTCCTATCTAGCTTTCGTGTATTTTCTATGGAGTTCCTCCAGAAAATTGCATTCAATTTATTTTATTTATTGTTATAGCCATCCCGAATTATTGTTTATAAAGGAAAAAAGTAAGGAAGCGATAAAAGTGAGGAGCGGTGTAGAAAGAAATAATTAACCCAAAACTTTGTAACGCCTTTTCTTCTTACAATAATTTATTATTAGCTGTTCCGATTGTCAATAGTAATAATAATACAATTATTATAATATTATAATTATTACTCCATAAGAACAGATGGAACAATAAAAAAGATAGGTGGGAAACATGATAGAAATAATACGGCAGAGTAGGATGAAGCAGGAGGCAACCAGAGACCCAAACTGAGTCATAAATGTCAGCTGAACTGAAGAAACTAAAGAAACAAGAAACGATACCTAAAGAACCTCATACCTACTCGTTAGCCTGGAAAAAACATGGTTTTTTCCTATTTTGTCCCGGTTAGGGTTCTTTACTTTTTGTTACATGCATAACATCAGGTACAATCTATGATGTACTTTGTCCAAGAAAAATGTTATTACGTGATGAGTGCAAAACCCACCATTTGTGAAATCTTCATTTTGCTTTACACTCTCATTGCAGTTTTGAGTGGTTTTATTGCCTGTGTCAAGTTATACTTCTGAAATCACTGCACTTCACTGTATTTCCTTCTCTAATAATTCTAGCCTTCAATTCTATTAATAGTACTTTTAAAAATATTATTTGCAATCTTCCCTTGAATACTTACCCCACATATACACTGCATTGAAATAATTCACAGAATGTAAGAATTAATCAAATAAAATTTTTAATTCTTTACGAAATCAACTTTTTAACTGGAATTTGTAATTTTCCCCTTGCAATGCAGATCGTTATAGTATTTCTGTACTTAATTGACTGAGAAAGGTAATAATCATTGATTCCTCACCTATCTTATTAGTTTTTTCCATTTAATATCCTGTGCTATGGAATATGCTCTAAATATTAGGATAGGAGTCTCTCTTATGATTTGAGTAAAGAAATGGTTATTATTGACATAATAAATCAAAGCTTTACTTTTCCAAAGTCATTTGTGGTAATGAAAATGAATGATATAACGAAGGAATTTAAGTATGACAAATGGAACTAATTGATGCCTTTAAAGGTCTCAACCTTTTTCTGAGCACTCCATATTTGAGGCTACTTACACGTAAATACTGTACGTATATGTTCCTTATGATTTACTGGCAAGCACAAGTTAGGAAAATAGTATAGAGGTGTTGAGTGGTACACAATAGAAGAGCGTGAGAGAGTGGGAGGATTGGACAATTCTTTCTAAAAAGCTTTTCGCATATAAATTATATTATTATCAAGCTAGTACGTGATTTTGGAACATCAAAGGCCTAGGAAAATTAAATTCCATCAATTATTGGATTCCGCTTTACTCATCATTCTTATTGCCGCATCCTTCTCTCAACTTAGTACTTTTACTATCCCACATTATTATCTCATGTCATACTTTTAATTTCCTTGGCCAAGTTATTACACTTGTACCGTTGAGCTTGGAGTTAATAGATAATTTATTTTTGACATTTTGGATTTGAACTCTCTCAAAGGAATCAATGATGTGAGTATATATACTTACGTAAGTTTGTAGAAATATTCATTTAGTTTCTCAAAGTCCCCTCGACCAATCACAACGTCAAGATGAGTTACTCCTTTTTACTCTCTCAGCCTGTCAAAATAAAGGAAAGGAAAAACTAATGTCGACTCCAATCATCTGATCATCTCCTCAGGATAATATTATTAGTTTTGAGTAATGACATTATATTTGTTTACTGCTAATGTCCCGAGATTTGAAGTAGAGTAATAATATTGGAGCCACTTATGAAAAACGTTTGAGTGCCCCGTAGCACCCACATCCTATGAGCCAGCGTTCAATTACGATGTGCGTTCAAGGTAATAATGTAGAAAATTGTAAGGTTCCATCTGAGAAGGGATGAACTGTTGGGTGTAATTTGGCAAATTAATCGCAAGCCTTTGGTAGAATGCTCAACGATCTCAAGCCTAATTTAGTCAAAGGCCTGTGTGATAGAGGAAGAGCGTTTGAGAGCTCCAGGGTTTGCCCTACTCAACTACACACACACACCGTCTCTCATTAATAATGCAAAAATGTTGGAGTAGAAGTTAATGCCAAGTTTTTAACCTTAACCTAAAGCAAAAATGAGCTTCAAGTTTTGCTCCGTGTCAAAATTCTTTCTTGATGACTCTTTACCTGGCTACCCATAAAATCCAGGGGTATTTTATGGATTTTCTCAAGTGTATATATACATCTGGAAAATTCAAAGCTTCCCCTCACTCGGTCAGAGAGTATGAGATAATATAAGCCAAAGAGCTGGGTCTCATATAAGATGGTCCCCCGTCTGTCTAAATAAGTGTGGAGTATAGAGGAGAGAGGAAGTACAAGAGACGCGCCGAGGGGGCTCTACAAATCATATGTAAATATACACAGACACACATACACACAGCCTTCTTGTAATAAGCAGGCTGGGAACTGGCAACGTAAATATTACTGACCTATTTTCTTGTGCAAAACCCTGAAATTACTATTCAAACATTTAATATCCCTTATTTGCCTTCTCGTATTCTTTCCCCTCATAAATCCCAGGGTAATTCTAATTACTCATATCTCTCTTCAAAGTTTCCCTCACAATTGTTATGAAGGAGTAGAGAGATATTGTAGTAGCAATTTATTGCCAAAGTGTCAGATTGAACTTTGAGAAAATGTTACATAAAGAAATGCTCCGAACAGCAACACCTTTATGTAAGTGAACCAATTAGAACTGAACGATCCAAACATTCATCAACGTCCCCAGGGGAGAGAAATTGCTTTGGGTTACGTAAGTAAAAAGCTACGTAAACGATTTGTCAGTTTTGGTAAGCAAAAACCATTGCAATTAACAAAATTATTGCACATCTGTGAGCTTCCAAAAAGTAGAGATTTAATAAAGAGTTTTAATGCTGGAAAAAAAATCCAAAAAGTAAAGGCGAAGTACCTATACCAAGGGCGTCTGAGACCCCAACAGAATTCCAGGGGGTGTGAAAATCCGGAAAATTTAATCAAATTAGTCAATTGATTTCCTATTTTTGACTTGTAAATGAACGGTTTTTTGTAAGCACTATTTTGTAACCTCAACGTTTCTAGCCCGGATTTTGAAGTTTTTAGCTTCCCCTTTTTAAACTGAAGTCACTATATGCCCATCATTTTTAAACTGAGGTTTCTTGCCGCTCTTTTATAAACTCCCCTCAAAAATTCCTACACGCCCCTACGCTTAAATATTTTTGAAGGTCACAACCGCTACTCGGTATAATTTTCAAGCCCAACAAAGGAGTAAGGGAAAGTAGGTAGAAAAATTATCTGTCTATTTCAATTGAGGAAAAAATACAAGTTTTTAATAAAATTATTCATGAATTTAATATAATATATGTGAGACGAATCCACGAATATACGGGTTCTCAAGTATTTGTCATTTTTACGCCCTTTTTATCACTTGATCCCTGAACTTTTCACCTCTTCCATTGTCTTCATGCATTTCACATATATGTTTTTATTTGAGAGAGGCATACAATGGCACACATGAGAGTCAAGCATTTTGCAATATGGCGGAATATGGAGGTACAAGTTCAGACTCATTGTGAAGCATAGTTTCATATATATAGTTGCACATGAAATTAAAAAAACTTTGTAGCTATAAAAAGGTTTGCATAGGAATAATTTAATAATAATTGTGGAAACAATGGTAGAAGAGGAAAATGAACACATTATTAGCACGAAATAAATTGCCATTTCTCAATTTAATTGAGTGCTTGAAACAGTCCGGAGGACTACATTCATTCAAAGACAATAACACATTCATTTCTCTCTCCAAAAACACCATTGTCAATTTCCTTATTTAGATATGGAATAATTTAATTACTGTATTTAGATATAATATTATAAAAAGTAGAGACGGCAACAACACGTAAGAGAGGAAGGAAAGTTTTGTGAGCCAATGCACATGAGCTTTTAGTACCTCTTTGCTCTGTAGTATAATAAGTTGCAGCTCAAGTGCAAAGTGCAGGATATAACGATGCTAATAATAATTCCTACGTCAAAGCTTCTCTCTCTCTCTCTCTCTCTACAACGGAAAGGAATGGAAGAAAAAATATCATACTTTTATGTTGGAATATATAATAAAACACTTGTACTGTCACTTTCCATATCCTCATCAACCCTTCTAATCTCTCTTATGAGAGTCTCTTGTATGTAGGTAACATGTAGGTTTTTAACCTTGTTATTTATATTTACAAAAATTATTACAATTTGGAGTGCTGAGGAATTTTGATGGATTGCTCCCGTTTATGTATAAATGCATTCCCTCCAACATGCAATCCTTGTGTAAGAAAAAACTTCCACTTCATTTTTCTTCCCAAGCATTTTGATGAAATTTGATCCAATGGGATTTCCTCTGAAGGCAATTTGCTCCAGCCTTTTTTCATACAATGTACAGGTCCCATGGTTATTTCATAACTTTGTACAGCTTTTGTAGGTAAGTTCTTTTGACTTAAGGTGGGAAAAGGTGTAGGAAGTCATAAGTTGAGGTAGAGTGATTTTTTTTTTCAAAATCACTCTTGTACACAAAAATGGTATGAAAGGGGATGGAAGGAAAATTTCCTTGAGGGTGGTTCAAAAAGTGAAAGACATACGACATGACTGTGGTTTATGACCTCGAAAAATCAATATTTGAAAAAAGTTTCTGGCAAAGAGTGAGAGACAGGGAGAATCCACAAGACACACAAAAGACACAATTCATAAATAGTTGATGGATACATTTTACATAAATGGTTAGACCCTCGAAAGCTATTAATAAAGGTGTCATTAAAATTCTTATAGCCATTATGTAAAAAGGAAGAACTTGGACCTTGAGTTGAGCAGAAATAAATGTTGGTATTATTAGGAGCCTATTAATTAAGAGCCAATAGAGCCTAAACGAGCTCTCTCATACCTCATCAACGAAGAAAACTGGAGGTGAACCCATAAAGGAAATATATGAGGAAACCCCCACACGGGCACAACAACAAAGTAATCAAAAAACGGAAATGTACCTGTACCTATGACTATTATTAAGTAGGAGCTAACATGGCATGTAACCATCAATTAGCTACTACTTGATATTGTCAACATGATTCAATTGAATTTCCATGGCCCATTTAGGACTCCAACGACTTTTAAAAGAATAATTTCTTAAATGGTTCTTTAAATTTTAAAGCCAACCAACTAAACTACATTAAATTACCACAATTCGCATATAATGAACATTACAAGAATAGAAACTATCCCTAATACTCTGTAGTAATGTTTTTGCATAATAACATATGTCAATTACAACGCAATAGTATTGAGCCTCATGAGAAACGCTACACTGCACTGTACAATATCTTTTGACCAGGGGCCTAGGAATTGGGGGTGGGGCGGGGTGGTGTCTCATACTCCCTCTAAAAATATTCCAGCAGGTGTCAATTGATCCTGAGAGAATTGAGCCCCAAGAGAAATTCAACACCACAATTCCTTATGAAAAGGGCGTGGATAGCGGGTGGGGGGGGGGTGTCTGACACCCCCTAAAATTTTACTGGTTGTGACACCCGGCGGAATTTGAACAATTTTTTAATACATTTATACATATTTTGATGCATTTATTTTACATTTTATTTAAATGGAACCAACATTAGGTAATAAAGAGTCCGAAAGTTTCCCCTTATTTGCTTGGTTTTGAATATTAAACAGTAGGAGCGTGTTGAGACCCCTCAAGAAAGAATTATATTCCTGTGTTTACAACCACTCCAACTTACCCCGTGACCAGGTTATTTCTACTTGAATTGTTATAAAAGAGGTAATTTGATAGGGAATTTTTGTAGGATGGAGAGGGTGTGTATGTGTGTGTGTGTTTCTTACTCGACGTAGAACAAACAAATGGCTAAGAAAGGAAGGTATAAAATTGAGTTTAGAAGAGTTTATAGAAACGGAACAAATTGAATTAAGGCAGAAAGGAAATAATGAAAAGAGCAAATACCTTTCTCTTCCCCTTCCCTCGTGTCAAATACATGCTGTCTAATGTCAAAGTATATAATTCAGGCAATTCCTTTAAGTTACACCCTGATTCCTATCTACAAGCATTTTACTTTTTACACAAGTCTCATGTGGAGCTCAAGGCGCAAAAATCGTTTCCCGTAGGTATCACAAACATGTACGCAGAGCTCCAATGGCTCCAATTGCCGACCATAAAACTTGGATTTGGTAAAACAATAAGAGGAGTTATGTACACACCACCACACCAGAATCTACAGGATGTACATATTCATTTTAATATGCATTTCTATGTATGCAGAGACTGGGAGTTGAGCTGATAATCAAAAATCCATGCTTCTTTTATGACTATAAAGTAAGGAATTCTTTACGCTTGTGAAAATCCCTTATTTCTTTACTACTTCTTCGTCTTTAACTTTCCTCCTCTTCCTCTTTCATCCTTCTCAAATGACTTCTCGTTCAAGACATGACACCTTGGTACTATTTCACTCCATCATCACCTACGCAAGTGTCCATGAACCTACGCATATTTTCCATCCCTTTTAAATCCTGCAATGAACTCAAAAGTGGATTTTAGGAGAAGGAAATAGGGAGGAAACTGCAAAGCTGTAAAAGTGTCCCCTTGAAAAGGTGCACATTTCCCAGGGAAATACACACATAAACGCGAATTTAAAATCTTATGGCCAATTACTAAAATACGCCATTCCAAACCACTATGTAGCAGCTCTCCCTAAAGTTTAACTCTGGTCGTATAAAACCCATAATTTATATATGGCTTCTGCGAAAAGAAATTTCAGCGTATGTCCTAATAATCAAGAGGTGATTTGTGCACGGCCCCTTCTTTGAATTACGGCGTGATTTAAGGACAAATTCATGTAATAACTTGACTTAAATGACTTGAGACCGGCCCTGTTCAAGTAACGAAATTATACATTTGCACAAACGTTTATTATGTGATGACGTGATTTGTAAACGAGCCCTTCGTCCGTTTCAAACATGGGCTTAATTCATGAACTCAAGTAGCAATGGACTTTTTCTGGAAATCTTGGGACTCTGCCCATAGTGAGAAGAAATATTCATGCTGATAATATGAGGAAGCAATCCATTAAATGGATATTTAATGAGTGTTTCAAGAAACGATGGGATTTGCTGGTAAAGGAAGGGATAAGAATTTCAGGAATAGAAATGATTGAAAAGGAGCGGAAGAATTTGGTGGCTATGGGAGTGGAGGTAAAAAAAAAAGAAGTAAAAATCATATTGTGTCAATGTTGACAATGGAAGCAGGAATGTGTACAAGGGAGAGATAGGGGGAAAGAACCTTTGGGAAAATAATTTGACTAATATGTGGCAACTCTTTGAAGCTTGAAGCTGTAAATGCTAAGTCACGACATTGAGTCATAAATATTGTAAAATCAGTGGATCAACAAAAAGAATCGATTTGTAATTTAAAGAAAGTCTCGGACAATGTATTTTGTATGTGGAGAGCAATGCAACAACTACTGCCTCACTCACGTCAGGATCCACATCCAAACGAACTTCCTATGCTTTTCCTATGGGACATAAAACTTTTGTATTTTATCATTTCATTTCCAACTTATACTTTCGAGGAGTTTCCTCTGAAACGTAACAGGACTCGCTTCCTATCTCCTCCACTCAAGTCACTTGTACCGCATTCTTTTTAAATCTTCCCGATTACATTTCCCATTCAATTTTTTTCCCTCAGAACCTAACGTAACTTTGAGTTTGCTATGCTGTTGCAGTTGCAGAGGTATAGTACTAGAGCAACGGAGAAGCAGGTTGAATGGGAAAAATTATTTTACATTTCAATTTAAGCTCAATACATAAGGAATTGTGTGGGAGTAAGAACTGACTGGATTGAAGCTCACTCTGAAATGGATGATATATTTGGAGGGGCCGGGGAAAACCGCAAAGTAAATGAAACCTCGAGGACTTAAAACCAAGGAAATTATGGTTTTGGTAGGGATTGAGAGTGCTTGTATTGGATTTGTAAGTTGTTGTAAATTGCTTTCCCAATCGCAGTTCATGTGCTGAGCAGGGCTAAGGGCTAAGATTACTATGTGAGCCTTGGTTCGCGTCTAAACCCTCGTCTTTGAATTCTATTTGTAGTGTTCAGCTCATTACGGTTCCTTCTCTCCAATAATTATTGTAAATCAAATACGGTAACACGCCATCCATGTTCATAAACAAAATATAAATAGACTTGCATCACTAGTCAAATAATTGCTACTGTGATTATTAACAAAGACATGAGACAAATTAGCTCTGTATTTACAATGCAAATAGAACCTAGTAAATGAGGACACTGTAAGGTGCTGGCTGCAATGTTAAAGGAATTGTAGGTACAGAAGAGCTGCAATCAAATACAAGAGTCCTTGCATTTATTCCCCTTCGTAATTTCCCTCATTTAGCACATATCAACTTACACGTATTTACTGCACTGGCTCTAATTTCAGAAGCCTCGTGTGAAATGTCCGCGGATTGACCAAAATGTGAGTGGAATCTAAATTCTGAGAGATACCTTTCCCCCCACTTCCGGTTAACATTTGAGGCACATCGTCAAAATTGGCCCCGGAATTAATTACGAAATTATACCACGAGGCCTTTTCCCCTCCATTCTACCACCAAAATCAACGGCAATAAATCCACCTTTTATTAAATGTTAAACTTTTCAAACATGAAGCGCCACAGCAATTCCCGCTTAATCTGAATTTCTCTCGCAACAACATACGTTAAAAAATAGGTTTCACATACTGAGCTGCCCATAGAAGCAAGTCAGGCAGGGTAGGACTGTGAGGAGACCAAGGAGAAAGAAAAACTAATAGCCAATACGGAAGCTAATTTAGGCTCCTAATAATAAACGGGCTGGCTGAGTGGAAAATACAATAATAATTATTGTCTACTTGAAATATGACCGGGAGGTGAAAAAAAGAAAACTTCCGGCAGAGAGAACTGGAATAAGTAAATTTAGAGAGAGTTTAAGTATGCTGATATACTAATGCGATAGCCTTATAGCTTTTACATCCCACTTCCCAAGTCCCGCGAGAAGAAGGACCAGGTTTTATATTACAATGTTGTATGGATGCGATGGAACCCCTCTTTTCTGCTAAAAGAGTGAGCCTTGCGGCAAATGAGGAAATTCGACGCCTTCTCAATAATCCTTAAATTACTCCAAGGTTTATAATTTCATTCTCTTCCTGTTGTTGTTATTCTGAGAATTGACTCCACTATATTTACTCCAATAAATGATGTGTACATAGAATTCCTGGTTTAAGACGAATGGGTAGCGTGTTTAGTATGGAAATAAATGGAGAAATGATCTGGAAACTTCAGGGATATTTAACCACTGCCCAATAGCTCCCTTCATTTACAATATTATGCAAACACATGAAGGAAATTCGAGGATGTATTTGGATTTCCACAGAACGCATACATCCATTGCATAAACTAGAAGTTGAAAGATAAATAAGAGGAGCAGTCCCTATACTAATGAGTAATCACGGAGCTGGAGTCGTTTCCATCACAAAACATAAATCTACTACGGCCAATAAATGTGTAGCTAATTTCACCCAACTTCACATCATTAATTCCAGCTGGAATAAAATTCCCTATTTTGTATTCATACACATAACATTCCTTCCCTTGAATGTAAACAAAGCTATGGGCAAAATAACTTGCATGGTAGGATTTTCGCAAGTTATACATATCAAGTAGTTTTTGCAAATTATTCATAACCCCCCAAGAGATGAATCATCCTAATGATCGTGCAATATTTATTATTACACTCCCAAGTCTTTTACATCCCTCATCCCTTCAATAACCAAGTGCTGCTAAGAAAACTACAAAACTCCGTCGAGGTAGAAGGAACGCGTAGAGAGCTTGGCCAAATGGAGTCAAGATGCACCTGTTGTTGGCAACTACATACCAATCCGCTGAGCCAATACGACTCAAACGAACCCTTCACCTTCATCGCACTTTCTATAAAAATAAATGCATAAAACTCTTTCCATTTCTCAATACATTCATTTCAAATTGAGTAAAAACAATATTTCCTTTCCATAGCATATTCTAGAATTTATTACTCTTGGAACGTTTCGTGGAATAGCCGGTCGAAAGATAAATTGACCACCCGTCAAAACCCCCCTACCAGTGTAATTTATATGATCGTATAGGAAATGGACCAGGTGGATTCCTTTTATAAGCTCACACGTCTACCAAAAAATCATCTTTCAGTAAATATTTTGCTTCCCAATCTCATCCATTTGCGCAGACAAATTTTTTTTAAAAATCCGTCGTCTTCCTCCCAACGAATTCAGAATGCATTCTTTCAAATAATGCATATTTAGGTGCATTATTTGAACTAAAATAAATTGTCACTACAAATTGTTTTGGAAGTTTTCAAATGGCAGCGTAGTCTAAATTTTTGTATATATTTTGCATGTAAACCAAATGACTTTCAACCGTATGTCTTATTTGCCCCTTCGTCTTGTGAGTATGTAAGTATTTTATGGGGTCCGCTCGATTCTCCATTAATATACCCTTCGTCTTCATATGATGAGTAATTGAATTGCAACTATTATGGTAATTATATAAAATCAAAAGAAGAGATGAATTTCAATATCAGCTGGTTTAACATAGTTTAGGAACAGTATAGGGACAAGAAGAAAGAATGATAATAAAATTGCATTGGGAATATTAAAGAGACTGTATGAATTTCCATAGGATTGTGTATATGCTAATTACAATTACATACGTGCCAGTGTTTTTGTTCAAGGAAATTGAATCCCAATTGAAATCTTTGACATCTAAATCAATATCTTTTCCTATGTATCCATGTAGATATGCACTTCTCTCTCATAATGCTATATACACGCTCACAATCAGTGAGGCTTCAAATATGAAGATGCTAATCGCAGTTTGGATCATCACTCCAGCTCAATAAGCTGATTCATTCAAGTTGTTACTCCATCAAATAATAATAATTATTATTATTGATCTCATCAATCAACATCCATCATTTTTTTCAGTTCTCCCTTTGAAGTAATTAGCTATCTATTAAATCGAACATGAAAAGTCTTTGGGATTTTCTATCTCCATTCCACCCCTTGCATTCATACTATCTAAGTACATTAATTTTATACATTGTTGTAAAGTAGCAAAAATGTAAATTAATAAATATTCTGCTCATCAGACCAAACCAACAATTCAAGTCCCTAGTAAAGGATTTTTATTCATTCAGAAAATTAACATTTAAATGGGAAAGAAAGGATAAAAGTTGTTCTCATTTTCCATGGTTATTTGTCCGTATTAAAAATACATGAGATTTTTATATAAAAAGTGAATTATAACATGGATGACACAATTCTGGTAGTTAAAAACCGAGCTTAACGTAGTCCTGCCTGAATAAGGGGAAGTTGGGAGGGCTTGTGTGAATGGAATAGGAGCACATACACAGCTCAGCAATTTTTAGTTTTCCACAAGAAGATTTCAAGACGAGGATTAGTATCTCAAGCTACAAAGTATAAGCTCATTATTCAACTGGAAGCTTTGAGGGAAAAGTTTCCACTCTCATTTCTATGGTGATAGTGTTTAAAAAAGTGGTTCATACACGAATATATGGACATTATATGTAAAAAGGTAAGGAGAGAGACAGACAATTTTTCATCTCCTTCATCTCAAATATGATCTTATCTCCTTTAGTTTAGAGCTGAGGTAAAAAAAAAAATTAAAAATTTTTATAGACTTGAATGTTACATAAATCTCAATTTTGTTTCTCTTTGAACCATGGAATTTTAAATAAGCTGACTCAAGGAAAAAAGATGAGATTATTGTTAATTTCAGTGCTCATCATATAATCATCCTCGAACTCTAAAGTTTGTTTTCTCATAGCTACAAGATACATAAATATGTACATATGTGAATTTTTAAGAAAAAGATTAAGGAAGATCCATGAAGTTTATTTGATTGTGCTTTGTGCTACAGCCCCATGCTCATTTAATTTCTTGAAATCTCCTATTATTTACGTTTGCACTCAAATCAAAAGCCTGCATTTGTTATGCATCTAATTAGAGTTTGGACGTAAATTGAATTACAATAGAAAATCCCTTCCACTACAACAACAACAGCAGCAGCAACCTGAGCAGATCTTGTGAGTCTTATCAAGCGTTTCGTGTGTCACATTTATGTGTGTGTGAATGTACACTTGCGTAATAAAGGAGAGGATTCCAAGTGAGATGAGGATCTTTTGGAAGGAGTTGCAAAAAGTTGGTAGAGTTTTGATAGTAGGGCGACATGAGGACATGTGAACCATGGACATGTGTCTCAAGTTACAGGATAGAAAATGTGGGAGATGAAAAGGAGAAGCGTATTGGAAGTTGCATATAAATTCCTATACAATCTATAAATTATTATTGTATGTAGACATATAGAAATGAGAATATATGGACCTCGGGTGGTCTAAAGTTGAGAATAGTCGTGGAATAGTAAAGCCAGTGCAATGTTGAGTGACTTTTTACTCCGCACAAGGGCGCCTTTTGCCAATTTGGCGGCCCTTCATTTCGACCAAATGAAATTTGCTTTTTGAAGCAATGTGAATTCTTTTTCCGAAGCCTTATGCTAATCCGCATTTTTTGACCAAATATCGACTTCCTATGTTTACCATAGGAACCACATTG